>WBNM01001982.1:1436-19913 GCA_013399055.1 Ramphastos sulfuratus
GCAACCTGATCTAGTTGAGGATGTCCCTGCTGAGTGCACAGGGGGTTGGACTGGATGCCCTTTGGAGGTTCCTATAGATTTCTTCTAGGAGAATACTATTTCTGGCCAAACATTCAGGTTTTGGAAGGCAGGAAAAGGATGGTGGAACACTGGAACAGGTTACCCTGGGTGGGTGGTTGAGGCCCCAGCCCTGGAGATATTCAAGATGAGGCTCAGCAGGGCTCTGGGCAACGTGATCTAGTTGAGGATGCCCCTGCTGAGTGCACAGGGGGTTGGACTGGATGCCCTTTGGAGGTCCCTTCCAACCCAGACTGTTCTGTGATTCTATTCTATGATCACAAAGGCATCATTTCATAGAATCCCAGAATGGTGGGGTTGGAAGGGACCTCTGGAGATCATTTGGTCCAACCCCACTGCTGAAGCAGGCTCACCTAGAGCAGGCAGCACAGGATCACTTCCAGGCATGGTTTTGAGTCTCTCCAGAGGAGGAAACTCCACCACCTCTCTGGGCAGCCTGGTTCAGTGCTTTGTCACCCTCACAAAAAAAAGAAGTTTTTCTGTGGCACTTCCTTGCCATGCCTTCCTGGGGAATGCTGGTGGTGCGCAGCCCTTCATCCCTCCTTGAGGCATTTGCTCCTTCTCCCTCTCAATCCCTCCCATCCTTTTCCCTTGCCACTCCAGCATTTCAGAAGTCTATTTCACTTCCCTGAGTTTTCCACTTCCCCTCACTAAGCCCAGCTACTTCTCTGCTCTTCATCACATCCCATCACTTTCTCCACCAACCTGTTGCCTCCTCTGGCTGCTTACCTTTTCAGCCAAGGTGAAAATCTCACCCTTAGGAGCCCCTGCCCTGAACGCCACTGGCTCCTGCCTCATTTTCCTTCATTTCAGCTCTGACTTCGCTTAAAGCACTGTTAACAAATCCTGCCTCGACTTTTCTTCTTCCCTATTTCAAGCTGCTTCTTCAACTCTTGCAGGTCTTAGAGCTTCCCTGTGCATGCATAGGTCTAATACACACAGAGCACATAATTTTCTGCCGTGCTCAGAAGGAACAAGGACCATCTGATGGGAATTTTCAGCAAACACCATGTGCCCAGCCTCAGACAGCTGCCATGGAAACTTCATCCTGAAGTTTTGCAAAGCAGATGAAAATGAAAATTTGTGGTGAAAAAAAAAAAACAAACCAAAAACCCAAGTCAGGGAGCTTAAATAGCAGCCTGCTGCTTGATGGTTAGCCCCTTGGCAAAGGGAAGGCAAAGGGCTGCCAGCTCTTCAGCCTTGTGCACAGAAACCTGAGTATCTGAGGATAACAACCTGATTAAATGAATATTAATTAACTTTTCCAGTCGAAATGATTCCAGAAAAAACTACCCTGCTTAACTGCCCTTTTAAATTGTGAGCTATCAGATTGCTCCCCCTTCTGAAAGACCTGGGGCTCCTTAGTCTGGAGGAGATTGAGAAGGGATCTTCTCAATGCTCAGCAATGTCTGAAGGGCAGGTGTCAAGAAGATGGGGCCAGACTCTTTTCAGTGGTGCCCAGTGATGAGGCAAGGGGTACTGGGCACAAGCTGGACCCCAAGAAGTGCCACAGAAAAACTTCTTTTTTTTTTTTGTGAGGGTGACAGAGCACTGAACCAGGCTACCCAGAGAGGTGGTGGAGTTTCCTCCTCTGGAGAGACTCAAAACCGTGCCTGGAAGTGATCCTGTGCTGCCTGCTCTAGGTGAGCCTGCTTCAGCAGTGGGGTTGGACCAAATGATCTCCAGAGGTCCCTTCCAACCCCACCATTCTGGGATTCTATGAAATGATGCCTTTGTGACCATAGAATAGAATCACAGAACAGTCTGGGTTGGAAGGGACCTCCAAAGGGCATCCACTCCAACCCCCTGTGCACTCAGCAGGGACATCCTCAACTAGATCAGGTTGCCCAGGGCCCTGTCAATCCTCATCTTGAATATCTCCAGGGATACTTTTAATTGCCCTCTAATGATTAGGTTCAAGAAGCACTTTACAAACAACAACCAACCAAAACATGCACACAAGCAAATTCATCCAGAAAAACAGATTGCAGACAACTGCATATCTCCAGGGCTGGGGCCTCAACCACCCACCCTGGGCAACCTGTTCCAGTGTTCCACCATCCTTTTCCTACCTTCCAAAACCTGAATGTTTGGCCAGAAGTAGGCATTCCCCTAGAAGAAATCTATAGGAACACAAGAAAGACTCTCCAAAATTTGGAGGAAGATGGATTTGTAGTAAACCTAATTTTACTAGGGTGGCCAGGACAGCCCCTGGGCTTGTGCCTGCCTCTGAGCCTTAGATTGGTATTTTTCCTTGTTCTAGCAGGATTTTGGGGTGCCCCTGGGCTTGTGCCTGCCTCTGAGCCTTAGATTGGTATTTTTCCTTGTCCTAGCAGCATTTTGGGGTGCCCCTGGGCTTGTGCCTGCCTCTGAGCCTTACTCTGGTATCTTTCCTTGTTCTAGCAGCATTTTGAGGTGCATATTTGTTTCTCCAAGATCAGATGGTCCACGTGAAAGTAGGAGGGAGAAAAGTGAGAGCAAATGTATTAATGTGAGCCAGCATCTTCTCTGCCTTGTTGGTCTGAGTGATGGTCCCTAGCAGAGAGATACCTCCCAGGCTGTCAACCTGAGAAAAGTCACAGTGCTGGCCAGCTCTGCCTGCTGCTTCCCCTCTTTCTGTGGTCACAGAGTCATAGAATGCTTTGAGGTGCAAGGGACCTTTAAAGTTCTTGCAGTCCACTGCTCCTGCAGTGAGCAGGACATCTTCAGTTTGCTTGGGTTGCTCAGAGCCCTGCCCATCCTGACCTGGAATGTTTGCAGGGATGGGGCTTCTATACCACCTCTCTGGGCAACCTGGGCCAGTGTTTCACCACCCTCAGCATAAAAAATGTCTTCCTTCCCTCTAGTCTAAATCTCTCCTCTTTTAGTTTAAAACCATCCCCCCTTCTCCTGCTGCAGCAGACAGTGGCAACAAGATTGTCTCTATCTTTTTTTTTTTATAGCCTCCCTTTAAGTACCAAAAGGCCACAATAAGGTCTCCTGTGTGTGACTAGGCTGTGAAGACCACGAAAAGCCACTGGGTAGAGGTGACAAGAGCCAAAGAATTTGCTGAATGTGTCGGGCTTGATAGCAGCTGCCCCTGGCCAATCTCACTCCTCTGCCGCAGGACGGATGCGCAGAACATGTCCCAGACCTTCCTCCCAGCAGGAGAGATAAGCCCTGGAGCCCTCCATGAAGTGGGCTGCATGTGTCCCTTTCCCCACATGGTGTGAAATTGGCTCTTCTACCCCTCCCACCTACAGGCAGGAGGATTGTGACCCTTATTTTTTGGTCATCCAAGACACTTCATGAAGCTTGCGTTTGGGCTTCGCCTGCAGGTAGCAGAGATGTGTGGGGTCGTAATCCCTGGGCTCGGCTCCACGGCTGAGGTATGGAGCAGAAAAAGCTGGCTTGTGTTAAGGCAAAAGGAAAGCATTAAGCCTCACAATCCCACAAGATGTGCAGCACAGGTCTCCCCCCACCCCCCTACCCCAGATGGCCACTTGGCGCTGGGCCACGGTAGGTGCAAACCTAGGAGGGGAAAGGCAACGCTGAAGAATGTGCCGTGAGATATTTCCTCAGGTTTCCCCAAGCTGGCAGAGCTGTGCTGGGACCACAGACTTGGCAGGCATCAAGAGAAGCTGTCTTCCTCTGCAGCTCCCCAGGGACTTTTGCCTGGCACTGGGCACTGCGGTAGGGAGCTGAGCTTTGACAAATAAACTTTGGGTGGATGCTTGCGGCCCCATGGAGGGCACTGTAAAGGTTCCCAAAGGACTCCTGCTGCACTGGAAAGGGAGGCACAGGTAATATATCCTCCTCTCACCAGCACTAATTATCCAGACTCAGCACTGCACCCACAGAAGTATTGTCACTGGAGTGAGGAATCCTGTGCTCTGGGGAGTCCCCAGCTTAGTGGGACACCTCTGTTGCACCCCCAGAAGTATCATTGCTCCCAAGAACCTGTGCTCTGGGGAGCCTCCAGCTAAGTGGGAAACCTCTGGTGTGATGCAGACTCTCAAATCTTGCAGCATTTGGCCCCCAGGTAAAAGCACAGCAAGAGGTTGCCACCATAACAAGAGCCTTTCTGGAGTCAGCATTCTGGGCTGCCACTGAGACTCATAGAATCACAGGAATGGCTCAGGTTGGAGATCATCTACCCCCACCTCCCTGCCATGGACAGGGACACCTCTCAGCTAGATTCAGCTGCTCAAGGCCTCATCCAGCCTGGCTTTGAACAGCCCCAGGGAGGAGGCAGCCATATTCTCCCTGGGCAGCCTATTCCAGACTCCCACCACCCTTGTAGCCTCATCTATTTTACTTTCTCTCACAGTTTCTCCTCCAGCTGCACCACCCAACCTATGTAGTCTGTGTAAGGGCTGGAAGAAATGCTTCTTGTCTCCTCCCATCAATACTGTGGCCCTCCTGTGGACTTTCTTCCTCAGGTCCATGTCTTTGTTGTCCCTAAGGAGTCCAAATCTGGACTCAGCAATGCAGGTGGAGTCTCATCAGATGAATCACCTCCCTCACTGACCTGCTGGCCATGCTGCTTTGGATGCAGCCTGTATATGGTTGACCTTCTGGGCCTTCTGGGTTTCTGCTATGACTTCCAGACATGAATACCAAAGTTCCTCTCTTTTATGCAAGTGTGCATGCATCAGTGGAGTTTCCATGGAATTCAGTGTGTCCAGGGAGGTGATTGGGGCCTGATCCCTGGAGATATTCAGGGTGAGGCTCAACAGGGCTCTGGGCAACCTGATCTAGTGGAGGATGTCCCTGCTGAGTGCAGAGGGGTTGGACTGGATGAGCTTTGGAGGTCCCTTCCAACCCAGCCCTCCATGCAATATAACCCAGAACCAAGCACTATAACCCAATATCATACAATATAGAATCACAGAATGATTTAGGTTGGAGATGACCTCAAAGCTCATCCAGTTCCAACCTTTTACCATAGGCAGGGACACCTCCCACTAGGACAGGTTGCTCAAGGCCTCATCCAACCTGGCCTTGGACACCTATAACCCAATATCATGCAATATAACCCAATACATACAATGTAGAATCCCAGAATCCCAGAATGGTAAGGTTGGAGATGACCTCAAAGCTCATCCAGTTCCAACCCCCTGCCACAGGCAGGGACACTTCCCACTAGAACAGGTCACTCAAGGCCTCATCCAACCTGGTCTTGGACACCTATAACCCAATATCATGCAATATAACCCAGAACCATGCAATAAGTCTCTTCCAATCTGGTTGATTCTGTGATGCTGTGATTTTATTGGAGCCTGATGCAACAGGACAAGAAGTGATGATTTTGAACTACTAGACGGGAGATTCACACTTGAGAGCAGGAAGAGATTTTTTTTTTTTTCATTCTGAGGATAGTGAAATGCTGGCCCAAGTTGCCCAGAGAGGTGATAGAAACTTCATCCCAGGTGACAGGGCTCTGAGCCACCTGCTCTAGTTGAAGATGTTCTAGTTGAAGATGTCCTTGCTCACTGGACTAGGTCATTTTTAACACTCCTCTCTCACCCCAAGCATTCAATGGTTCAAATAGTGTTGCATCTAGCTGCTCTTTTTGAAAATCCTTTGAGTCTCAAGCCCTGATTTTGCTTTGTGTATCTGCTTGGCTCTTTATTTCTCCAGGCTGCTGCTGAACTGCCAACACTCCTGTGCACTGCCACAGAAGGAGGGAGACCTCACATCCCTCAGGATCATATCCCTACCACACTACTGCCTAGAAGAGCTAACCAGGGTGGGTACTTTTAAATCTCTTCTGCAAGACTTTTTTTTTGCTTCCCCATTGAGACTCCAACCCAGAATTGCTCTTTGAAGACATTCTGCTGGTTTATGAAGTTGCCTTTTGTGGGTATCTGTGAATTATGTTGGTGGAGTTGAAGTGTTTTCTTGATTTATCACCCTCCTGCATCACACAAGTATAAATGTCTGTGATTCATACATCTCTATATGTTTTATTTTTCTTTTCTTAGGGGTCCATGTGTTAGTCACATGTTGAACAGAATTTAGGTGTTGTTGATCCTTGCAGTCTGGAGAGAAAAAAAAAAAAAAGGGCAGAAATTAGGTGGAAAAGGCCAGGTACAGTTGGAAAGCAGAAGTGGAAAGGCTGGTAGGAAAGGGAGAAGATGTAACTGGGGGCAGAGGGAGCCCTCAAACAAAAGAGTCCTCAAACCACAACGTGTATTTGTCTTTGGTGCTGGCAGAGCTGTAGAGGCTCTACAGGAAGCTCTGCACTGCTGGAGAGCTGCTTTCAGCTGAGACACTGGACCCAGGTCCTATTTTTTCTGGCTCTGATGACTGTCCAGAAGGAAGTGAGAGATCCTATGACACTTTTTGGGAGAGAGGGACATGATCCCAGTGCTGGGGATAAAGTTTCCTGTCTGGCAGTGAAACATGTTCAGCTCTGTGGATGGTATTAGCAGGTGCCAGGCTCTACAGGCTGTCAGGAGAACTGCTTTGATGGGGGAGCTGAAGGAATTTTTCCCTCTTCCTTTGCTTGGGAATTAGTTCTTTCCTCTTTGGTTCTAACAGAAGTTTGGCCTAGAGCAGAAAATTAATTGAGTCACCCAAATCTGCATCTGAAGAGTCATGATAGGAATGTAATTTGGCACTAAAACAACCCAAAACCTGCAAATGTAGGCTGTTTAGTGACATCTGTTTCTAGGAAGGTGATCATAGAATCCTAGACTGGCTCAGGTTGGAAGGGACTTCAGAGATCATCCAACCCAACCTCCTCACCACGGGCAGGGACACCTCTCAAAGAGACTCAGCTGCTTATCCAGCCTGGCCTTGAACATCCCCAGGGAGGAGGCAGCCACAGCCTCCCTGGGCAGCCTGTTCCAGAGTTTCACCACCCTCCTACTGAAGAATTTCTTTCTAAGATCCAATCTAAACATCCCTTCCCTCAGCTTCAAACCAGTCCTATTGCTATACACCCTTAGGAGAAGTCTCTCTCCACATAGGCCACCTAAAACTAAGAAATTCTCTGGTGCTCCAGTAGCAAAAGTCCTCCAAACCAGCAGAAATGAATACCCTGAAACCCAGTTGTGCATGGTTATCCTTGAAAGGAGCATCAGGAGAAAGGGGTCCCTGCCTGTGCCAGTTGGTTTGTTGGGTGCCATTTAAACCCTTTGCTATCTGAAGTGAAGGGCAGCCCATTGCTGGGTTCCCATTTTTGCNTGGAGCACAAAGCATGAATAGCATCTCTCAAAAATCAACACTGAGGTAAGGAGAAAGGCAGAAGAAGAGAAGCAAGCAGAAGCTTATTTAACAGGCTGCTTGCTGAGCAGTAGCAGCGTGGCCTGACTCAAAGCATTGCAGCTTTTAGCATATGATTTATTGCTGGTGTCCCTTCTCATGGCTTGCCTTCAGCCTCTGATGTCAGCCAGCTCTGTCTTAATCACTTTGTAATGCAAAGTGCCAGTGCAGCAGGTTTGGTTCATGCCCATTCCTCCCTCTGTTAACTTGCCTGCTTTGCTCCCTCTCTCCCTCTCCCCACCAAGCCCCTTCACAGCCACGAGTTCCAAAGGCTGAGGTGGGTGCATGCACACAAGGTATTGCCTCCTAACAAATGGACCCTTGCAGCCAGGGCATCCTAACAAATAGAACCTTGCAGCCAGGGCAAGAGAGACTGATGGAGAAATGCAGGAGAGCATATCTCGGGGGGGGGAAATCAATATGAAGATGTCCAATTGCTCCTGTGGTATTGAAAGAATTAGTTGATCTCCATGCCCAATGGCAGCCCCCAAGATAGCAGGGATTATGTCTTGTCTTTCCAGGCTGAGCTCCACTGGGGCTGCTCTCTAGGTCCCTCAGGCAGAGATAATCTAATTAGCAATACAAAGACCAGGTCGATTTGACAAAACAAAGAATATGGGAGGGGGGAGAGAGGAAATGGACAAGAGGGGCTGTGGGGAGGTGGATGTCAGCGAGAAACAGAGTTGCAGAGGAGGAGAGGAAAGCACTGGAGCACATCAGTTTGGCTTCACAGCCACTGGAAATGCAGACCCAGCAGGCTATGGCCAGGCAACCTGCAAATTGCCAGGTGCTTAGAGCCCCCATAGGCACTCATTCCATCCCACTCTTGGAAAGGAGGGAACAAGGTGGTGGCAGAAAAGAGGTGCTTTGGACCCAGAATGACAGAAGAGAACTTTAGAGGTTGGAAGGGACCTCCAGAGACCATCCAGTCCAACCCCCCCTGGCAGAGCAAGATCCCCTAGGGTTGCTCATGCAAGAATGCATCCAGGTGGGTTTGGAAAGTCTCCAGAGAAGGAGACTCCACAACCTCTCTGGCAGCCTGCTCCAGGGCTCTGTCCCCCTCACTGTAAAGAAGTTTCTCCTCATGTTGAGCTCAAACCTTCTCTGTTCCAGTTTGTATCCACTGCTCCTTGGCTTATCCACTGTCAAGCCAGGGGAACCTGCTGCAAAAGTGGCTTGCAGTAGGATGCTTTCCCACCAAACCCACCAGCTCCTGAGCAAACACAACAGCCCAACACTGTCCCTTTACTAAATTATATGGAAAGAAGGTTTTATTTGTTTGCTTGTTTATTTGTTTGTTTGGGGGTTTTTTTGTTTGTTGTTTTTTTTTTCCCCGCCAAAGGCTGAGGTTTGGCCCCACCCATAAGCAATGAAGCTGCACTGCCCATGCTAAGCAAGAGGTGAATTGTTCTCCTGAGGATGGGGTGAGGTTTCAAAGGGCTTGTCTGAGTGGGAGTCTGGTTTCTTCATTGGCTAGAGTCATGCCAGAGCAGATGCCCATCACTGGCAGTCATTCTGAGGCAGTGCATGTTTTGGAGTTGATTTAAAACTACTAAGCAAGCACCAGCAGCCCCCTCTGAGTGAGTACCCAGCAAGCATTAGCTGCAACAAGAGCTGCCTTTTCCCTGTGGGTGCAAGCCACAGTATTGGCTTTTGCAGGGGCTGTGTCTGCTCTGTCAGTGCATCCTATCAACACGATCAGCATAAAGTTCCCCTGAGAGCTGCAGCTGCTTTGGGCAAGACCCAGATGGATGGATGTGGGGCTGGGAATATCACAGAGTCACAGAATGTCAAGGGCTGGAAGGGACCTCCAAAGTTCATCCAGTCCAACCCCCCTGCCAGAACAGGATCACCTAGAGCAGATCACACAGGAACACATCCAGGTGGGTTTGGAATATCTCCAGAGAGGGAGGCTCCACAACTCCCCTGGGCAGCCTGTTCCAGGCTTCTGTCACCCTCACAGGGAAAAATATCCTCCTCATGCTTCCATGGAACTTCCTATGCCTCAGCTTCCACCCATTGCCCCTTGTCCTGTCACTGGGTATCACCCATCAGATCCTGGCTCCAGCCTCCTGGCACTCACCTTTACATATTTATAACCGTTGCTGAGGTCAGCTCTCAGTCTCCTCCTCTCCCAGCAGCACAGCCCCAGCTCTCTCAGGCTCTGCTCCTAACAGAGCTGTTCCATTCCCTTCAGCATCTTTGTGGCTCTGTGCTGGACTCTCTCCAGCAGTTCCATGTCCCTCTTGAAATGCATCCTCAGTGGGCACAAACTGAGCTGCGCTCAGAATAATTTCACTCATAAATGATGGTGGCATAGAAGAGTTACTTAGGTCCAGCACTGGGCTTGTGTCTGATATTTCCATGTGGCTTTCTGGCAGCAGATGTCAGTACTAAAATATTTTCAATCTTATTTTTCAATCTTATTTTAGACAGAGAGGTTGGATCTCTGTGCTGGTCTTGTCCCCCAAATTACAGAATCACAGAATGGTCTGGGTAGGAAGGGACCTCCAAAGGTCATCCAGTCCAAGTGCCTTTGCAGTAAAGCAGGAACATCCTCAACTAGATCAGGTTGCCCAGAGCCCTGCTGAGCTTCACCTTGAATATCTCCAGCGATACTTTTAATTGCCCTCTAATCAGTAGGTTCAAGCATCAGCTTACAAATAACAACCAACCAAAACATGCACACAAGCAAATTCATCCAGAAAAAGGGATTGCAGACAACTGCCTTTTCCTCCCATTTAACATGCAGACTCCAATTTTATCATCCCTTTTGGTCTTTTTTCCTAGCTAAGCACCCCCTGGATCTGAAAAGAGGTCAGGATTGGCCCCTGGTCACAACACAACAACAACCCACACTACTTTTACTACCTCCTAGATCTCCCCCCATTCACTTCAGGACCTCAGTTCTTTGGTGGTCTTCTGTTTTGACATCTGCTTACTCTTATCTCTAATCAGTTTTGCTGATAGACATTTCCCCTGAGTGTGGAGACATAGCCTAATAGATTTTTTTTTTCTTTCTTAAAAACCCAACTGCTACTCAGTAGTCAGGAAATTATCTTTGTGGCCTGCAAGGGTGAGAGACACTGCTCCTAACATTCCCATGCAGACAGCTCTGTCTCACTCAGTTTTATCTGATTTGCTCTATTCTGCTCTTTATGCTCCTGCAATGTAATGGCATAATGGCTGCAACAGATTTCTGTTAAACCTGCAATTAAGCAGAGTGAGCAAATATCCCAAGGCAGCCAAGGAGCAGGGAAATGCCCTGAAAGTAATTGTTAAACCACACAGCAATTTACTACAGCCAGAGTTACACCTTCTGCCGGGCCAAAGCAGTTGAACTTGGAATGTGCTGCTTAAGGTGAGGAGGAGAGGTGGCAGTCATTTGTTACTTGATGCAAAACTCTTTGGGGTGGGGAAAAAAAAAATAAAGCATCACACAGAATCACAGAAACACCCAGGTGGGAAATGACCCCCCAGGGTCACCAAGCCCAACCCTGTTCTACAAGATTGACCTTAAACCACAGCCCCAAGCACCACATCCAAACCACCCTTAAGCACATCCAGGGTTGGTGACTCCACCAGCTCCCTGGGCAGCTCATTCCAGTCCCTGACCATGAAAAACTTTTTCTTAATGTCCAATCTAAACCTCCCCAGCCTCAGCTTGAGGCCATTCCCCCTTGTTCTGTCTCCAGTTCCCTGTGAGCAGAGCCCAGCAGCAGCCTTTCCACAATCATAGAATCATAGAATCAAGCAGGTTGGAAGAGACCTCCAAGCTCACCCAGCCCAACCTAGCACCCAGCCCTAGCCAAGCAACCAGACCATGGCACTAAGTGCCCCAGCCAGGCTTTTCTTCATCCAAGGACGGGGACTCCACCACCTCCCTGGGCAGCCCATTCCAATGCCAATCACTCTCTCTGGCAAGAACTTCCTCCTAACATCCAGCCTAGACCTCCCCTGGCACAACTTGAGGCTGTGTCCCCTCCTTCTGTTGCTGGGTGCCTGGGAGAAGAGCCCAACCCCACCTGGCTACAACTTCCCTTCAGGTAGTTGTAGGCACCAATGAAGTCTCCCCTCAACCTCCTCTTCCTCAAAACACATCCAAGTGCAAGGGTAAAGTGGGTAGAATGAAATTCTTTGCCCAGAGCTGATACTTGCTAGAATATTCCTGTTTTGCTCTGATGTTTGTGCAAAAGGTGGCTGCCCTTCAACAGGTATAAGTTCCTGCCTAGCAGTGAATTTCCAGCTGGACAACTGTTGTGCAGAAGGGATAAATAAAATGGTCCCAGTGCCTTCCAAAAACTTAGAAACCATAATGTAAAGCAGAGTACTAGAAAGGATTCTGTGGAGAAGTTGCCCAGGGAGGTTGTGGATGACAGAATCACAGAATGTGATCTTTGATCACATTCTGTGATTCTGTCACCCACAACCTCCCTGGAGGTGTTCAGGACCAGGTTGGATGAGGCCTTGAGTGACTTGTTCTAGTTGGAGGTGTCCCTGCCTCTGGCAGGGGATTGGAACTGGCTGAGCTTTGAAGTACCTTCCAACCTAAACCATTCCATGAGACAAAATCCCTGACAAACTTCTTGTTGATTTCAACAAAGCAAAAAAGAAAAAGAAAAAAAAATAAGAACCCCACAAATATGAGGAACTGAGTCCTGGGTGATTTTGATTGGAACTTTCCATAGAAGTGGGATGGTTAAGGCATTTCTGGATCTGGACTTTTAAATGGTAGTCTTTCATTAAAATTTAAAAAAAAAAAAAAAAAAAGAAATTTCCTGGGTCTATCAAATGTAATTTTTATTGATTTTCCTTCTGCTGGTTTGTTTTTATTCCATTTCAGTGAAAACAAAGAGCACACACTTGCAAAAACACATCTGAGTCCAGACGGTCAGTGCAGGAAATTCCTGCAGCTCTGGTGAAAACTGGGGCTGGAGGGAGAGGGGGGGGTGGAACTGGGGGCACATACTCAGCACCTCTGCTGAAGGATGAGCTGTAGCACAAAGCCAAGAGCCACCTGACCACTTTGGGTCTGCCCTTCCACCCGTGAGCACACAGGCAGGTCGGGCTGCCAGCTGGCGAGTGCTCAGCGTTCAGGTGAAGGCAAAAGCCCTGTGCTGGGAAGTGGAAAGCCTTAGCAAACGTATGCAAGGAGTAACCTGGAGTTGAGGCTTCCTGACAGCACTGGGAAGTTGGGAGTCCCAAATTCCAGTGCCACAGAGTCACTGATTTTGAGTTGTTTCTCTAGCATGGTGCAAATCTAAAAGCCTTTTCTAAGCTTGCAGAGCTATAGCCACAACTGAATTGAAGGATGATGAGGACCCTCAGCACAACTTTGACTGCTCCTTTGCCTAGAATGGCTCTAAGCCTTGCTAATTACCTTTTGTAAGCACATGTGATTGCTGTCTTGTCTTTAATTAATTTACTTCAAAACCGGGAATGTGAAATCTGTGCTAAACATTCAGGTTTGGAGGGCTCCTCATCCCTGTGCCTTATCTGCAGTCTTAGCCAAGCACAATCTCCAAAGTTCTGCTGTCTCTCTGCTGTTGTGGATAGGGAAATAACATCAGATCTGCTCCCTGGGAAAAGGCCATGCAGAGCCCCAAAATGTGAGGCCAGTTTTCTTGTCACTCCTTGCAAAGCAGTGATCTCATCCTGGCCGTCTCCAAATTTTCTATCTCCAGTGTAGGAGAGGGAGGCAGCAAGGGACAAGGGGAGAGGGAGAGGGAAGCTGTGAAAAGAAAGATCCCATTGTTAGAATGCTCTTGTTTATTGGAATACTTGCCAAGACAACAAGGTTGGGTCTGATGACATGAACTCAAGGGTCAGTGGGGAGCTGTGCAAAAATGCCTGAACTCCTTGAGCTCATGATCCTTAGCAGAGAAAAAAAAAAAAAGTCACTACCAGATGTGAGCAAGCCTTCTTCCAGCCATCCAGGCCCCTAAACCTACCACTTTAGAGAGCCTGAAGGTTCCTCTCATCCATTAGCATGGCTGAGCAGCTGCAATACTTGCCTTGGAGGGAGAGCTGCATCCATGGACAGAGGAATCAGTGCACCCTCAGCAAGTTTGCAGATGGCACCAAGCTGTGTGGCACAGTTGACTTGCTAGAGGGCAGGGATCCATCCAGAGGGACCTGGACAGGCTGCAGAGGTGTGCCCAGGCCAACCTCATGCCATTCAACAAGGCCAAGTGTAAGGTCCTGCACCTGGGTAGGCACAATCCCAAGCACAACTCCAGGCTGGGTGGGGAATGGCTGAGAGCAGCCCTGAGGAAAAGGCCCTGGGGGTGTGGGGTGATGAAAAGCTCAAGATGAGGCTGCAGTGTGAGTGCAGCCCAGACAGCAACTGTGTGCTGGGCTGCAGCAAGAGCAGTGTGGGCAGCAGGGCAAGGGAGGGGATTGTGCCCCTTTGCTCTGCTCTCCTCAGACCCCATTTGGAGTCCTGTGTGCAGTTCTGGAGCCCCCAGCACAGGAAGGACATGGAACTGTTGGAGTTGGAACACAAGCTGCTCCTTATAAGACTAGACTCTTCACTTTGTTGCCCTTCTTTGGACATTCTCTAGCTCCTCAGTGCCCTTCTAGTGAGCTGTTGTGAGCTGGGCCTTGATTTCACAGTGCTTACACCAGCCAGACTCTTCCAGCCTTCCCAGCTCCATGCTTTTGAGTGCCCTATTTCCACCAGCCCTTGGAGGTAAAGGGTTTTCAGAGTGCAGACATCTCCCCCACCACCTGCCATGAGCCTGAGGTAGAGGTGTGGGGAAGCTGCTCTGTCTCCAGGCACAACCTTCATCCCTGGCCATTGCCAGCCCTTTAGAGAAAAAAATTAAATAAAATCCCAAATACAGATAATAAGGGGAAAAAAATATCCAAGCCACTTTGTTGAGAGTTTGGTTTAGTTTTTTTTAGTTTTTTTTGTTTGGTTGGTTTTTTTTTTGTTGTTGTTGTTGTTGTTTTGTTTGGGGTTTTCTTTTCTTTTCTTTTCTTTTCTTTTCTTTTCTTTTCTTTTCTTTTCTTTTCTTTTCTTTTCTTTTCTTTTCTTTTCTTTTCTTTTCTTTTCTTTTCTTTTCTTTTCTTTTTTGTTTCTCATTTTTAAATGTTGGGGTTTTTTTTCCCTTTACAAAAATGGAGAGTTTCATCTTTGCTGCTGTTAGTACTAAAAGAGAAGCTGATGAAAGCCACAGTAGATTTGCTTCATCAGACAACATAATACATCATTCAAAGGATAAGTTGCAAACAGTGGTCCTAATCTTATAAGATTAACCATAACCTCTGCCTCTCCTCAACCCCCGCCCCCACCTCCTCCAGAATCCCAGCCACTCTGAAAAAAAAATCTGTCTCCTTCTCCAGTGATAAGTGATTTCTTTATCGATGTGATCTATCCAGCAGGGAAATGGATATCCCTTTTTACAAGCTCTGACAAGTTTTGTTATGGAATATTCCCATTACAAGAGGCTTTGATTGATTTGAGAAATGTCCTAAATGATTTATCCAGAAGAAATTCTCCTGAACGTTGATGCAGGGTACTGCTTCTTAAGTGGGTTAATGCCCCACCCAGCAAGGATTTGGAATGGCTGGAAATGTTGGTTCTAGTGAAAAAAGCTACAGCTTTATACCATTTTTATACCACTCAGCTTGGCAAATAGTCTTTTTTTTTTTGCTCTCCCTTTGGGGAGGATTTGTCCATCTGATCTGAAAGACTTTGGTCTTTCTTAATGACTCCATCTGGAGTCCTGTGTGCAGTTCTGGAGCCCCCAGAACAGAAAGGACATGGAAGTGTTTGAGCCAGTCCAGANGTCAATCCATCCTAGAAACCAGACCCTTCCTTTCATCACTGATTGATCTTTGGTGCAGAGTAGCAAAAGGACAAAGGCAAATGAAAATGGAGGTGGGAGGTGTCCCTGCCTATTGCAGGGGGTTGGAACTGGATGATCCTTGAGGTCCCTTCCAACCTTACCATTCTATGATTCTATGACTCCAGGTGAAAGCAAATTGTGGTGGCCTGCAGCAAATCTTAACCTGGTGCTGGCAAGGGCTGGCCAGCTGCAGGCTGTCATAAGTGGAAGCTGTGTGTGGTTCTGACTGCTTGCTCCAAATCCTGACCTGGTCCTGGCAAGGGCTGGCCAGCTTCAGGCTGTCCTAAGTGGGAGCTGTGTGTGGTTCTGCATGCCTGCACCAAATCTTGACCTGGTGCTGGCAAAGGCTGGCTGGCTGCAGGCTAGGTGGAAGCTGTGTGTGGTTCTGCCTGCACCAAATCTTGACCACAGGCTGGGACTAGCAGCAGTCTAGAATCACTTTCCATAATTTCAGCCATTTGAGTGGAGACTGCAGCCTCCATGGGAATAGATTGTCAAGATTTTGGAAATGTGAGACACAACTAGAAAAGCAAAAGTCTTTTTTTTTTTTTTTTTGGCCTTCCTGTTGCACAATCTCAATGTTTAAGTAGCTCTGTCCCTTCAATTGCACCCAAAGCCAGCCCCTGCAATCAAAACACAGAATGTCCCAGTGTGGATTTGCAAAGTGGTTTATTATTTCTAAGACAAGCTGGCTTACCCCTACTGAAGTGGATGTGCCAGAGGCTGAACGAGCTGGATGGAAATGGCAAAGCCTTTCAAATGAATCTTTTACATTACCAGCAATCCCATTTCTTTCAGCTTAGTGTTTTCAGGGGAGTTTTTCAAAGCTGAGCTGGAGCCACTGTGTTAAGAACGAGTGTTTCATTAATTTTTATAAGAGTTATAAGAAGCACATGTCTGAAAGCTTCATTTTTTTGTACCAGAGCAAAGTCTGTTTTGGAGGGATTTGTTTACAGAATGGGCCACATAAAAAGAAAGCTTCATATGGAAAAATATACCAAGACCAAACAAGGGTTACCACAAAGGGATTTTAAAAAAAAAATATATATATATATATATACACACATATATTAATGGTATGGAGTGAAAAGAAACAGGAAAATTTTAAAACCTGGAGTGAGAGGATGTGATTCTTGTTTTGGTTTTGTTTTAAGAGCTCCAAGTGAGCACATTTCCACCCCTGTCACAGAGCACAGTGGTCTGCAGGAAACTTCTCCTGGGGAAGCATGAAATAAACTGCCCTGCAGTTGACAAGAGTAGATTCCTCACTTGGGAAAGCAGAAATTTGAGAGACATTGGGAGGCTAAGACTAGAGAGTAGGAAATGTTTCTCCCAGCAAGAGTGGTCAGGCACTGGAGTGAGCTGCCCAATGAGGTCCTGGAGTCCCCAACCCTGGGTGTGTTTAAAAGTCTTTTGGATGTGGTGCTTGAGGGATATGGTTTGGGCTGCACCTTGTAGAGCAGGGATATCAGTTGGACTTGGTGATCCTGAGGGGATTTGCCAACCTGGATGTTGCTGTGATTTCTCTGATTGATTTTGGCATTGATGTTCTGCTCAGTTCAGGCTCAGGTTGTGTTTTGCTGATGTAGTATGCAACATATATAGAAAACATATAAAATAACCTGGGAGTGCTGGGGGACAGCAAGCTCTGCATGGGACAGCAATGTGCCCTCATGGCCAAGAAGGCCAGTGGGGTCCTGGAGTGCATTAAGAGGAGTATGCCCAGCAGATCCAGGGAGGTTCTCCTCCCCCTCTGCTCTTGCCCTAGTGAGTCCCCACCTGGAATACTGCATCCAGTTCTGGGCTCCCCAGTTCAGGAGGGACAGGGATTTGCTGGAGAGAGTCCAACAGAGAGTTGCAAGGATGCTGAAGGGACTGCAGCACTGCCTGATGAGGAGAGACTGAGGGACCTGGCCCCAGTTCAGGAGGGACAGGGATCTGCTGGAGAGAGTCCAACAGAGGGCTGCAAGGATACTGAAGGGAATGGAGCACTGCCTGATGAGGAGAGACTGAGGAACCTGGAGCTGTTTGGTCTGGTGAAGGCTTAGAGGGGATCTAATAAATGCTTGTAAATATCTGAGAGCTGGGGGTCAAGAGGGAGGGGACAAACTTTTCTCAGCTGTGTCCTGTGATAGGACAAGGGCAAGGGATGGAAACTGCAGCACAGGAAGTTCCACCTCAGCATGAGGAAAAAATTCTTTGCTGTAAGGGTCCCAGAGCCCTGACACAGGGAGGTTGTCAGAGAGGTTGTGGAGTCTCCTTCTCTGGAGCCTTTCCAGCCCTGTCTGGATGTGTTCCTCTGTGACCTGTGCTGGATTCTCTGGTCCTGCTCTGGCAGTGGGGTTGAACTGGAAGCTCTCCAGAGGTCCCTTCCAACCCCTAACATCCTGTGATCCTATAATGCAGCAATAGACTGTCCACAAACATCAATGTTTTGACAATACCAAAACGAGAGCTGACCCAAACCAATCAGGCCTCTTCTGATGATTAAAATGGTGAAATATGTTAAGTTTTGGCAAAAAAAAAAAAAAGAATTTTTGTGAAAGAAAACCCCACCAAATCCCCAACTTTCCAGCATCCTACCAGCTCAAGTTACCATCAGAAGCACTGAAAAAAGTGGTTACAGCTAATAAATAACCTGCAATCAGCACATCCCCCAAGCAGAATTAAACCAACAGCTACTGCAGCCTCTGTTAGTCCAAAGGAGAAGCTTGAAGAAATCCTCAAAATGTAATTTGTTTTTACAGCTTTTCAGAGCTTAGCAACTGTAAGCCTTGGCCTTAGCAGGAATTTGAATTACCATCTAAACTAATTTAGACAAGATTTTCTGTATATGAAAGACATATGGGTTGTTTTTTTTTGGGGGTGGGTTGGTTTGTTTTTTTTTTTTTCCTTTTGGCACTGCTTTGACTGAAGAGCTGTTGTTTCTGCAGGGAATTTATTTTGGAGGCTGCTTTCTTAACCTAAGGTTTTCAGCAAGGTTTTTACATTAGGTATTATTTATTTTATTTTTTTCCCCCCCCAGGAAAGCACAAATGATTAATATATTGGTTTCTTTTTTTTTTTTTTTTTTTNTGAATGCTGGGACAATATGGGCAGAAAGTAACCTGATGGAATTCAACAAGGGCAAGTGTAGGGTACTGCATCAAGGAGTAACCCCAGCTTGTGGGCTGACCTGCTGGAAAACAAGGACCTGGGATTCCTGGTGGGCAACAGGATGACTATGAGCCAGCAATATGCCCTTGTGGCCAGTGCAGTACTGGAAATGCATCCAAGAATCATAGACTCATAGAAT
>WBNM01001983.1:0-63393 GCA_013399055.1 Ramphastos sulfuratus
ACCCCCTTCAGACCTAGTTTAACCTATGCATACTTTACTGATATTGTTATTCTTACTTGTGTACTTGTGTACTTACAGCAATTATCTACATTTATCCCTAGCTGTATTCTTTTCTTAACATTGTTTCATTTTCCTTTTCATGAATGCATGCCCACAATGTTGTGCACAGGAGTGGACTGATATGCATCAAATGAAGAGGGACATTTCTGTTTATTATTATCTTGCATTTATTTGGTCATTTATTCTATGTTTTGAGAATATTCACTTCTAGAAAACCATGTAAGAAAGCTGGTCCTACTTCAAGAAAAGTGCTGCTGACCAGAAACTGTCTCATTTTTCTCTCAGGTAATCACGTAGTGCATCTTAAATGTGTGTGGGTCACAACACTAAGGAAGACAATACTAAGTTGATGGTTGTGGCATTTTTGCAACTGCATGAATGCTTTTGCAGAGGTAGGGATGAGCCTGTGTCGAATTCCCACTCTTGTAGCACTCTTGGTTTCCTGCAATTTAGCTAATAATTCTTCATTTGCTGCTGGGCTTAATGTTTTGCCAGCAAAATTAGGCAGGCCTGAGTCTGGGACTCTCGAATTTTCTTCCACCTCAAATGTTAGCATTTGCTTTCAATATCCTTTATTCCTTCTGATTTTTTCCCCTTTTGTTCAAAATCAATGTGTATTTTTGAAATATGAACACCAGAAATGGGTATATAATTTTACAGTCAAATGAGTGATAAAGTATCTTCCCTGTGCTACTTAGTATTTGCCTGTGTATGTGTCTCCAAGTTTTATAAGTTTTTGCAAAATCTCAACATTGTACTGGATGTGTTTTTCAATTCATTACCACATTGTGATCCTTTGAAAATTTCCATTAGAGTCACTACTTGCTATGATCTCACATCTGATTGAATTAAAATATGACCTGTTATTGCACATCATCTCAATTTCTTTTTGTAATCTGAAAATCTCAGCAGTTTCAGTATGGTTTCAGCAGTTCAGCATATAGTTCAGCAGTTCGGCAGTTTCAGGTACAAACAACTACTGAACATAGCTGCATCAAGAAGTGCCCCTTGTAGGACTTTCCTGCATTACCAACTCTTCAGTCACCCACAGTGAAGATCTTTCACTTTATTACTACAACTACAGCAGTTCCTATAGTCTATTTACAACTGCTTTGTATCTGTAATGGATCTGAGTTGAAAAGATTCTGAGGGAAACAGAATCATAGAATCATAGAATGGTAAGGTTGGAAGGCACATCAAGGATCATCTAGTTACAACCCCCTGCCATAAGCAGGGACACTTCCCACTAGTACAGGTCACTCAAGGCCTCATCCAACCTGGCCTTGAACACCTCCAAGGAGGGAGCATCCACAACCTCTCTAGGCAACCTGTTCCAGTGTCTCACCACCCTCACTGGAAAGAACTTCCTCCTAACATCTAGTCTAAATCTTCCCTCTGCCAGTTTAAACCCATTGCCCCTAGTCCTGTCATTGCAAGACCTTGTCAATAGTGCCGCCTCAGCCTTCCTGTAGGCCCCCTTCAGATACTGGAAGGCTACTCTAAGGTCTCCTCGAAGCCTTCTCTTCTCCAGGCTGAAGAGCCCCAACTCTTGTAGCCTGTCCTCATAGGACAAATACCTGACAAACTTTTAATATATATAACAGCAGAAGAGTTTAAATTTTGCCCAGTAAAGCCTTTCATTATTTCTTGGTCCTGCATTCAGGGAAAACTAAATTTCTAGCCTTGAGATAATATTTTTTAAAAAAATCTAAGACATACAAGATTCCTGAATTTGTATGTTATAACCTGAAAGGGAATTAGGAATAACCCCTTTTTGTTAAAAATCTTCCCAGTGTCTGGCAAGATCTACTCCTTTCTAGCATGTCTGTAATTTTTCTTATTGCCCTCATGGAACTATTTATTTCATAGATTACTCATGTCTGAGGATGTTTTTATATTCTGGAGTGGAAGATGCCCTGAAAATTTAAATCATTTTAATTAAGCATTGCTGTGTCTGTTATATTTATCAAGAGGAGGTGTTGAAGGCTCTGTGTATGCACAGATATTCTTACCTCTGACTGAAATGGAACTTGCAGTGAAAGTAAGGCTATGGGCTTGAATACAAAATGTCTTTATAGAAAATAAGTAGAGAATGTATTTCTGCACTAGTTTTCCTACTAAATTTCTTCCTAAGTGCTCTCTTAGTACTCAAATTAAAAAAAAAAAAAGTAAACCATATTTTTCTTCCAAAGTAAAAAGCATAACTTTGATAGGTACTTTTGTCAAATATAGAGATGCTTTCTTGCATTAGCTGTTGTTCAGCTTCCTGCATTTGGACCACAGAATTACTCTGCCCATTTGATGTACTTAAACATGGAAGAGGAAGGTACCCAACTACTACCCTGTGCATCCCAGCTGAACTGAAATCCTTTTCACATAAAGCTGTCTGTATATCTATATTTATTCTTTCAGATATCCAAAATCATGCTAAAATGCCATTGGCTCCTACATTTGAACACATCGTGACACGTCTTCAGAGTGACTGTCTCCTAGCAGGTTGTCGTGGTAGACCTGAACAAGCCAAATTAGGCTTGTGAATGTCCTGGCTCACCCGGGCATGTTTTTTTCTGCTCTCACTCCTTCTGTTTTGGGGAGAGCAACCGCGGGAAAAGGGACAAAGGACCTGGCGCCACTAAGTCTGGGGTCTGGGGTCTGGGGTCAGTCCCAGCAACNAGTTATAACATGTATGTAGTTTCCATGACATTGCAAAGAGCCTGTTATTATTATTATTATTAAATGGTGGTCGGGGTGGTGTGAGTTCCGATTATTTAATATTAATAAACTATATATTAATATTTTTAAAATATCATCTCGCAGTAGTTAATCACCCCTTCCGCAACACAGGTAAGTCTCTTTTCAGTTTCTTTATAGAACTTAGGAGGGAAAGTGATACTCCTGCTGTTGGATTTTGGATACTAGGTGAAAAATTATGTTTTCTGTGAGGCTAGCATAATACTACTGTGATATAAGTAGGTAGTCTATGGTCCTGTTCAGATTTGACCTTTAAGAAACATTATTGAAGAACTGTCATGCACTTCTCTTCAAACAGAAAGTAGGCAGTGAGGCATGTTCACTGCATCAACCTCTTTGACTAAGATGTAGCTATAATTTTCAGTAAGTTGTATTTTTGTGAGTCCCCTTAAGGCCACATTCTTAATGTGCAATGAGGAAGCTTTTTTTAATACAATAAATAAAGTTTGTGGGTTTATTTCAGGGAAAGTTTATCAAATATTTAAAAATTGTTTATTTTTCCCACCATCACAGATAGTTAACTAAGTCCTAATTTGTATCCTTTATTAATTCCTCAGTGTTCTGTCATTTTTGTAATTTTCTCAGATACAGTTTGAATATATGTAAATTAGTGAAATATTTTGAATGTGAGTAGTTGTGTCCATTTTGTGAGCTAAAATTAAATTGAGCTTCTTTGGTTTTAGGTTTAGTAACTAATAAAAGCCTAACTACCTGGCCATTATGTAAAATCAGTCTTGGATTGTAAAGAGAAACACCATCTCTAAAAGAGTGTATTTCACTCTGTAAATGGAAGCGGTGCAATCTTTCTAGCCAACCTGCAGTTCCTTGTGGGAATATATAGACTTTGGAGTATTCATTCAAATACTGCTTCCAGTCTCTTAAACCTGACAGGAGCATCTGAAGGGAGCTGTGAGTGGCACATAACAAGAGGATGAGATTATGCCCTAAGCGGCACTTACAGACTTGCTTTCTGATGAAGTATAAGCTTTCCTTGTCACCCTTGCTTTCTTTTCAGAAGTGTGCCTCAGTCCAGTGTGAACAGGATGTAAATTTGGGTTATGTGTCTCTCTGCTGCTGTGAGATGATCAGCAGATTGACAGTTTTAACACTTTACAGATACACAGTATATACAAAGTAACGAGTTTACCGGGCTTGTAGCACAAACAAGCTTGAAAGACAGCTGGTTTATGATGTCAGTGGTGTAGCCATACAAATTGTTTGTTGATCATTGCTACTATCTCAGTTAAGAGAGTATCTTTCATCTTTCTTTTAAACATACAATAGTGACTTCTGCTTCTGACAGGACATGGTCTGACCTTATCACATAAATATGGAGTTACTAGTTCTGCGGCAAAAATCAGTAGCTTCCAATTGCCTTAGACATAGGACCTCCAAAAGTCAGATCTATGGAAGAATGGTTGTGGTGCTACAGAAGAAAATTATCCCAGATTATTGTTGGAAAAAAGACAATGAAATCTCTTTTGTGAGGTTTGGCCTGGTTAGAATGCTAATTTTCTTAGAAATGCAGTCCCAGTCATCAGATTTCTGCATCATAGAATTCTGTGTAAGGTTGAATACACAGCCAAAAGGAAATGTGTTTAAGAGCTTTCATAACAGAAGCCCAGTCCAAGATCTTCTTTCATCTTTGCTGGATTGCTTTATAGACAATCTATTTCACAACATTTAGTCATCTGCCTCCATGATAGAAAGCAGATTTGGTGTATGTGCATTGTAAAAGTGGTAAGTATGTCATGGCATCAGATCATGGAATGGACATTCTCTGTTTAAGTCCATTATGCAAGTTCATGACAACTTATGAATGAAGATGCCACAGAGCATCCTTTCCCAGGTATATAATAATAGTAATTATAACTACAATAATAATAATAATAACCACCAAACCTCTTATTTTAGTTTAGTTTTTTTTTTCTTATTTCCATGAGGAAAAGAGAAGGTCCATAGGGTGAATTTAAACATTAGTGGGATTAGGCTTGCTAAGGAAGAAAAAACATCAAGAGTGAAATTTTTTAAAATTCTGCATGTGATGAGTCAAAAGCTGCCCTAACTGTATTTTTTTTTCTCATTTAACTCAGAAGCTGGTTATACAAGTCTTAACTAGTCTTAGACTGACACTTTTCTGTGGTCAACACAGAGACATGGGCATTTCCAGAGGATGACTCTTTCCCACCTAAAAGCAAGTCTAAAATAAACAAGATCCAGAGGTGCTTACCAAAGGCCAAAATGAACAAAACACAACTTTACAAGTTCCAGTGACAATAAGTGACAGATGCTCTGATAAGATTGAACAGATTTTTTTTTGCTTAAGCATTACCATCTATCTAACCTTGCCAAAGTCCCTTTGGTGTTTCCTGCTTAAAGTCTCTAGAATTTGTTCTTTGACTAGTAAGTTGTTTCCCAGCCTCACAATTCAACATGTAGCCAAAAAAAAGGCAATGTGGGAAATGCAGATACTGAAAAGTAACAGTGAAGAGAGTTCTTCAAATTCTAGAGTGAATGAATGAGAACACTGAACGCAATCACACAGAAACAGGCAAAGGTAGAATATGCTAAATTCAAGTTTAGAACTGGATGCTTAAGTCAATGCTGGACGCATAAAAGCCATATTCTGAAGGGGAGTTAATTCTCACTGACTTTCCAAACTCTGTAGCAGTAAGAGAAATCCATGAAATAGTCTGTTTGGTAGGGAAAATAGAACACATTATTATTTCAGCTCTTGTACGACTCCTCACGTACTTAAATGTTCACAAAGTGGTATAAGACCCATTGAAAACACCCAGAAATTCCTTCATGTCAAACTACATGCGCGCAAGGCTGGATCATCAATAAAGACTTCTGCCAGACTTTGCAGACAGTAGGAAAAGCAGTGGCAGAGTAATGACTCAGGCTTTGGTCAAAAATGGTCCTACACTTTCCTACAGATTTCTTGGGACCCATATACTCAGACATTTAAAAGTTCAGTTCTGCAATGAAGTTTCTAAAACTTACAGAAAATACTCTCTACTAAGACAGGTTCTTTCTTGAACACAATTTCTTCTTCTCTTGCTACTATATTCCTGCCTCTTTCTGTTATTTAACACTATTTGTCTTCTATATGTGACACCAATCACAAGATACCCTTCATGCCCTCATCCCTCTTGTCTAGTTCCCATATCTGCTTTGTTCTGCTTTCACCTAACATTATTACTCGACACTCCTGACTCCACTGATCTCCTCTTCTCCAAATCTGAATTACAGCATTTTGAAGTCAAGCCACTTCATCTTTTATTTGCATTTTGAAATTTTGTCCAAAAAATGAGGACATGATGCTTCCTCTGAATTAATTTTATGTGTGAGTTAGGGATATTAGATAAAAGATGAGTTTATTCCAACCCGAGAAACAACCTTCTCAAGTACTTTTCCTGAAACTGCCCAGAAAAGCTAAAAATGACAGCCTAAAAATGAGAAGATTTTGGTTTTGAGTATTAGTATGGGAGAAACTTCTAAGCTAATAAAAAGATAATCAGGGAGCCTTAACATAGAGATGTTGTTATCAGTACTGGCTGTAACATTCCTGTCATGTATATAACAATTGTTACTGGATGCCTTGAGATAATCTACAAGTATCAGATTAGCTACACTACCAAATATTAAGCAAACAGGAGAGATTTATGTCAGTAGGAAATAGGATTTGTCCCTCACCATTTAGGAATGTTCTTAGGAAGGGAGGATCAAGGAATTTTTCCTAGCCAGACCATAGAAATTTCTCTCTGACTAGTTCAGAGAACTGAAATTACATATAGTTTAACAAAGAAAAAAAGTCCTTTATTTTTATACTGGTTAAAAAATTAATTTTTAGTTACATTGTGGACAGATACAAACTGAAATGGCATCAGTGCAGTTTTTTGAATTTTAATGCATTAAAAAAACCAAAACGAAACAACAAAACCCCCAAAAAACCCAAAACAAAACAAAAGCCTCGGTTCATAGTTAAAGCAGAAAGATAAAGATAATATGTGCTCATTGTATAAACCTCCAGAAGTCAAATGGGTTCTTGAAGGAAAACTTAGATCTTCCAGAGAAGTGACATACATACTAAAAAAAAAAAAAAACCAAAGTGCAGCTGATCCTTTATATTTTTGCATGTCTGACATATTTTTGTGTCAGTCCTGTGTATCCAATTTATGTAACAGTGTTTGGCTAAGGATAGAATATATTGGGGAAATGCATAATGCTTCTTGGACTACAAACATATGATTTTTTTGTTAAGTTCTTTCACCCATGAGACCTGAGGAATCTCAGATGACAACTGCTAAATTGTATCCTAGAGACAGGCATGAAAAGAACTCCTCAACTTAAATGGATGGCCATAAGTAACTTCCTCATTACAGACGCATTTGAAAGGGAGTGTGAATAGGTCACTGAACTATACATCAAAATGGGAAGTGCTGCTAGGAAAACTTGCATTTCTGGAGCTGACATGACTGCATGCCATGTCCTAGCATTATAGTATATGGAACAAATTCTAATGTCTATACTCCATTTTTAATCATTCTTTACTGAAAAATGTCACAGAACTAAATGGGAACAGTGCCACTGTAAAGACTGAGTTGACAGTCATTTACTTTTTCAAAGGCTGGTATTCCACATGCTCCAGAATTCAGATACAACCCTGACTGGAAAATTTATGGTCTTCTGAGATGGCAAGGCACTGTTAGTGTCCCAGACTCAAGATGACTTAAGAGATTGATTCCAGAGTGGCCTCCTCCTATACCTAATGGAGCAGCATGCAAAACCACTTGATCATTTTATATGTACAGTTAGGGCTCAAACCTTGGCTCATTTTTTTCCTGAAATGCACCAAAACCTTTTGGATATATCTCAAGCACAGAACAGCCGTGGCCACCACATGTGGTGGGAAGGGGTTTGCAGACATAATTTGTCAAGTTTTAAGTTAGAACTCAAAGCCAGCCAGGAAAATAAAATGAAAGACCCATCATGCGAATGTTGAGGCTTAGTGTCTGTTGAGAAACAAAGTTGCTCCAGACATGAACTGACTCAGTGCCCGGGAGGCTCAAAGACAGGAGCTGCTCCCACTCACAGTAAATTGAACTTTATGTTTGTGGCCTCTGGAGAACCTGGTGCCATTCCTGCCTGACGGAGACCCTCTGGGAATTTTTACATGGGCATATACAGCTGTGCAGGAAGTGTGTACATCAGTGTCCTGAGCTGGGGATCATCCAGACTGGGCAATTGCACCTTTTTCCTGGCCTGCAATCTGGATTTATCTTCCAACGAAATGAAAAAATGTGAATGCAGAAGGTCATAAGGAAGGGCCTAGAATTTGTACAGTTCTCATCCTAATGCTGTATTGTAACATGAATTGTATGGTATGTGCATGCAGAGCTGAAAGCTTGGATCATACCATAGTATAGCTATAACCCTAACACACAACATAAATATTTTTGGATGCAAAAGACTGTTTCAAGGTGCTTAAAATTTTACATACCGATTCGAGTTTTATTTTAGGAATACTTTCCAAGGATTATACTGGCATACTTACTGACAGTATAAACAAAGCACAGCAAGCCACTAGATCATGTGGACAAGGGATCCTTCCTATAGATCATGTAGAATGAGGTCTTCATAATGCTTCTTAGATGCTTTCTTGGGTCAGACTAAATATACAAGGGACATTGGCATAAGAAAAGAGCAGGGGGCTCAGGAGCAGGAACAGAGAATGTGAAGAGTATGCTCCAGAGGCAGAAGAGAAGAGCATGGGTAGATTAATTACATTTCCTTTATTTTCAGAAGGTAAAGTTCATAGTACAGAGAGCAGTAGCTTTTGTGTTCTCCTAAGTTGTATGCTAACAAAGTTCAGATAAATTCCACGTAGCTATAGTAAAGACCTTGAAAATGTAATACTCTGTCTGCTCCAACTTTTTTAAAAGAGTCTCCTGGAGGAAGTTTGATATTCTAAGGAATTTCCAAAAAGTGTCTCATTTTTCTGAGTTCTAACCAGTCACACAGTCCCTGAAGAACTCCCTTGCCACTTTCCAGTCCATCTAATTCAAAAATAACAATCAATGGAAAGCTGGAAGTCTGAAACAGTGAGAATACAGCAGTCCCCTGGGTATTATGTAATGCATAATTTTATTGAGAAAAAAAAAAAACTAGTATTTGTATTTATCATAACTCTATGTTTATATATTGTGGCTAGCCAACTGTGAAAAAATATCTACATCAGCTATTTCCTTTCTCTGTCATGGTTTGTAAGAAGCCTTCTGGAATATTTTAGACATGAAATATGAAATTACTTTTTTGCATATTCCACTAGAAATATTTTTTCACTCCAGGAAAGTGGTGGAGAATAAGTTGAATGGGGATTAGGCTTAGCTAGTCAAATATTGGTTTGTTTGTGTCAGATATCTTGGATAAAATCTTGATGACTTTGCAGGGGAAAAAAAAAAAAAAAAGACATATATGAAAAAGTAGACTAGTGGAGGAATTATAGATGTAAAGCATTCTCCATAGCATATAGAAGTTCTGTTACCAGACATGAAGCCATCTTTGGCCAGTGAAGCAGAAAGAATACAGTGCAAGCAGACTTTTTTTCACTGACTAGCTTTTTGGATTTGGCACAAAGAATAGTCTTTACTGACACACAGTGATTGATACTGTACAGGACTGCAATAGAACTCCTTTCACTCTCTCCCCTCTCTCTTTGTGAATAATGACTGTCATGACTGTCTTTATTCTTCTGTTCACTCCTTGAATTGCAACTTGCAGTTGTCAAGTTCCTTTGCACCTGATTTGTCAAAATCTTCCCCTCTACCACTCATACCTAACAAAGGAAATCATCTGAGCTTGGTTCAGTGGTTTTCAGAGGAAGAGAGAGTCCTCATAGGTTGTATGCTACTTCCTTGCCCTCTTCTCTTACCTGTTATATTTTTCTGATTGCTCCTGATTCCTTTTCTCCTCTCAGTTCTTCATGTCATCATGGTGGACCTAATAACAATTCATCCTGAAAGGGATGTGCCTGCCATAAAATAAAACAATGCTTTTCAACCTGCACATCTGCAACATAAAATTCATTTTACTTCTCATTAAACTTGTCAGAGTCTCTAAAATTAATTGTTTGACTCTGAAAGGACTCCCTTGACAGGAAAATGACAGTATGCAGAGATGATACTTGCAACTTCTCAGCTTTGTTTAGATGAGATCCTTCACACGCTAATGTGAAAGTCAGGGTTTCCAGGTGTCACTGTCTCCAAAGGAAATAAGAGCTTCTGCTTTACATGACCTACACAACGTGTTTCACTTCAGTGGAGACTACTATGCCAGAAGTGCAGGATCAAATCAATACTGTATCCCACAGCCTTAGGGATGACAAAATATAAGACTACAAAGAAAATCTGTAGTGGGTGAAGTACAGTTCAGTGGTTCACTTCATGTTACATTGACTTTCAACATTTGAAATCAGTTAAGGGTTGACTGATTATATCTAAACCCTGGATACCCTTTCCAAGAAAAAAAAAAAAAGTTTCTTAGAAAGAAAAAAAAAAACCCAAACCAAAATCAAGCTGCACTTTCTGAAACTGGAAGCTGAAGGAATATTCCCTGAGACAGCAAAGGCAAGATATGTGACTGCCATCTACTATATGACGTGAAGAGTGTATAAAAAAAAGCACTATTTGCGTTCAGGGTAAGCTCAGCTAAAACTGTCCACACTTATACGTCAAATAGAGCATTTGCATTTTCAAGTGCTATATTTAGTTGTAAACTTGCAATAAATACATGCAGGCATTTTATATTGAAGTCACTGTATTTGCAAACTGTCAGGAGAAGGTGAAACTTCCTATTTCAACTCTTCAGTACAACTCTGGCTTTACTGGCTACACCAAGGCTGTGTTGGCTTACTGCAACTGAGGAATCAAAATGGCGTTTCAGAAAAAGGTCCAGATTTGTTTCTTACAAAGCAGTACATAGTTTCAACTAAGGAACCATTGTATTTCCATGTTCCACTTAGAGCTATCTTAATATATTTTTACTTAGGTCATCCCATTTCAGTAGTCAGCCCACAAACACAGTCTTCATAGGACAGATTTTCTCCATTCCCTGATCAGATTCAATGATAGTCACTTAACAAACGATTTCCCTGCTTTTGAAAAGGCTGAAAGTTTAGATGTGTCCAAATCTAATTTTGCTCTCCTTTTGGACCAGACACTGAAACATGATGTTGGCATGCACTTGCATAGTCAATATTGAGACCTGCTTTATAGGACATGAACAGGAACAGTTACTGACAGATAAACAAGCATGCTCTGGTTGCAGAGCCTAGATCAACTGTAGTGACCTTCTCTGACACAGGATATGGTTACTCCTGTATTTCCATCTGTTTACCCTGCATAGAACTAACTTTGAAGGATATGCAGAGCTGTGGAAAGTACATTAAGAGAGTAGCTCCTCCCTAAGTACCTGTCCTGTCTGTACAATAGTGAAAAAGTGTATTAATATTTTCTTCTAGTTTTTTTCTAGTTCTTTTATCTATAGTTACCACATTGCCCTGTATGTGATTTATACCCAAATCCTACCTTTTCCAGTCATAGCAAAGGAAATACTATGGACTGGAACTGTTACTTGAGAAATTAAGCTGAGAGTTGCATCAAGAGAAGTGTGGCCAGCAGGTCAAGAGAGATAATTCTCTGTAACAAAGGAGTAGTTAATTAATGTGAGATGATATTTTTTTTCAAAATTAATATTGTTTATTAATTTTCAATATTCAGAACTTTCACCATCTCAACCACTATTTTTTAATAATAATTAGGTTCTTTTGCAATGGTCATGGAAACATTATACAGATGATAACATAGGATCTAGAACATTTAAGAAATAACTAGTACTAACACAACATTAATTGAACTGGAAGAGGTTCTTGCAGTCAATATACCACTTGTCCACCGAAGGAGCTCCTTTCTGCTTATGGCAGAAGGCAATTAGTGAATTACAAGAGGCTTTAAGTATTTACTTACAAAATATTATTTCCTGACTCGTGGGGCTAGCTACGGCTTCAGATAGCACCCAAACACTTTAAGGGAGTTCTGTCAATGTCTTGTGAGCTGCTGAGAGTTCTGATTATTCCCAAGCTTCACAGGATGATGAGGAAAGGAGACAGGCGATCTGTGACCTTATCATGGCTCCTTTGGACGATCTGTGTGTCCCTTCCAGGGCTCCTCGTCTTGGCAGGAAACTTGTATCTGTAGGCAGGATGTCTTGGCAGATGTGCAGTCTTGGCACAATGTCAAGCTGGCTATACAGGCCTATTGTGTGAAGGCGTTTATGCCTATCCCTGGTAAACTTGAATCAGGTTCCAAGTATATAAACCCAAAGTATTAGGGGTTTGTTATTCAGCAGAGCTAACTTATAGCTCAGCATGGCAGAATGCAATAGGGCAGTAACACTGCCAGAAGCAGAGAGCAATGGCAGCAGGCAGCAGCAAACAAGCACGAATACAGTGACAGAGCACATTGTGTTACCTGCTCATCTCTTTTTATCAATACAGCCTTTGGAAACAGAATAGCCAATCGGAATGGCAGTTAGCCAAGCCTGACCTTATTAGGTGAAGCTATAGGCTTGCTTTACCCAAATTTGGGAAAATATAGGCCTTGCATGAGGCAGGCACAAGCCAAGTGTATGTACCTTATTCACCACAGGATGTAAACAGGACCAAAACAAGTCTGGGCAAGCCAAGCCATGTTCAGGCCTATTTAGGTCTACCACAACATTGTTCCCCTCTAAACAACTCTTGTGAGACCACACCTGGAATACTGTGTCCAAATCCAAAGCCCCTATTACAAGAAAGATAGGAACATGCTGGAACGTGCCCAGAGAAGACCCATGAGGATAATCAGAGGGCTGGAGCACCTTTGCTGTGAAGACAGACAGAGAGTTGGCATTGTTCGTTTGGGGGAAGAGAAGGTTCTGAGGAGACCTTGCTGTGGCCTTCCAGTGTCTGAAAGGGGCCTATAAGAAAGCTGGTGAGGGACTTTTTAGGATGTCAAGTAGCGATAGGACTAGGAGGAATGGATCCAAGCTAGAGAATTTGACATTAGGAGAAGTTTTTCACCATAAGGGTCGTTAGACCTTGAAACAGGCTGCCCAAAGAGGTGGTGGAAGCCCCATCTTGGAAGTTTTTAAGACCAAGCTAGATGTGGCTCTGGGCAACCTGATCTAGTGTTAGGAGTCCCTGCCCATGGTAGGGGGGCTGGAACTAGATGATCCTTGAGGTCCCTTCCAACCCTGACCATTCTATGATTCTATGAGTTTTCAAAAGTTTGCAAAGGGAGAAGAAAGATCAAAATAATGAGAAGGTTAGAAAGGTACAGGAACAAGAGAGGAAATGTTTTTACAAACAGAACAAAATACAACAGAAATTTCCTTGTTGCTGAAAAGTTCCCCCTTGCTTCTTTAGAAAAGATTGCATTGCCTTCCTGAAGAAGTTTTTCTGGTTTCTGCAATCCTGAGATTCAAGTGGTAGTAACTTAGGAGTTTCTTTCTCAAGAAGAGCTTGATACTGAAATTCCCAATTAGCGATGATGGTGACTGAAAGGGAAGGTGAGTTACAAAAACTATGTAAGTCTAAGATTGACAGCATAAAAACCTGTGAGGGTCTCAGTGCAGACTGAATTCAGTACAAAGAACACATGATGTTTCCCTGAAGTGATGATCTGCACCAGAAATTCAAAAAGATGGACGGAAAAGAAGCTGGAAAAAGAAAAATGTAGGGAGGAGAGGAAAATTAAGCCACTGGAAGTGGAGGGGGGGAAAAAAAGTCCAATAAATGCTATTAAGAGATTTAATTTGCTATTACTGAAGAAACAGAATTCTCTAGCTTCTGGAAAAACAATGTAATTTTTGGATGGTGGTGATGTTCTACCTGAGTCAACCTGGTATGCACTATCATGCCATATTTTGAGAAATGCCATGTGCAGAAGTCAAGACTTCATTTATGTAGACTTGGAAAGGAAGTCACAAACCCTGTTCTTTCCACATGGATTTTTGCTGAATGGAAAAGGCTCCCTGTCTTCTATTGGCTCAGTCAGATAAGCATTCAGCTGAAATCATGTTATTTCACAGACCTGACTCCCAACAGAAGCCAGTCTCCTCATGGGTCATTTGCCATACTCTCTAACCATATAATCCAAATAAGCCACAAGCACCAGGCAGTGATAAAATAATGCAGTGGATGCAGTGGAATCCAGTGAAATAAGTTAACTATATGCTCTTTGAGGAATTAGCAGCAGAGTTCTCGGTATGGTGCTAGAGAGATTTCTGTGCTACAGAGGAGTCTTTCTACCAGGTGAAGAGCCTAGCCTGGTATTTTAGTAATTACATAGTAGCAGCATTTTTTATAAATTTCATTGGAAAAGACAGAGTAAAAATAGAGATCCTTTCTTTCCACTTAGATGTAGAGGGCTGGACTTACAAGGTCCTCTAGTTCTAGATAAAACAGACTAAATTCTTTACTGTTGTAATAGGACTTACCTCTAGGACCAAAAAAGTCTTTCAAGCAAAAGAAGCAGTCATTGTATGCCAATTTAAATTTCCCCACAGATGTATGTAACTCACTAGTATTTTTTCTCTGATCTATAAAGAGGTCCAGTTCTTGGGGCTTTGGAGAGAGACTCATTTCTTCTTTTCCTACTGTTTCTTTTCTTAGCAATTCATGAGAGAATAGAAATAGCTACTTCAGTGGGAAGTGAGGGGAATGTACTTTCTGAGACTGTTACTGTGTTTTATATGAATCAATAAATGATACATTATAATTGAGTAAATAAACATGCATAAAAAGGATGCAGAATTCTCCACCACAGCTATGCTAGGTTATACTGAGTGACAGTTATGCAGAAGATAAGCACAAGCCTTTCTAAATGGGTCAGGCTTTTGGAATTTTTTTTTTTTTTTTTAATGTTAGCCTAGCCAGAAAATGAGGTAAAGTGGAAAGGAGAGAGGTTTTGTTTATGTATGCATGTATATATAACAAAAGATAAAATAAATAAAAAATAATTGAGACCTCTTGTGGAATTTGTTATTGTTTAAAAAAAACTAATAAAGTCCTCATGCTTGAGGCAAAAAAGTGATTAAATGCAGCTTTTCATGGCAATAGCCACATGATCAAATATCCATATAGATCAGGGCCACTACACATTGCTAGAATGGTCAAATCAGTACAGTGCCTGTGGCTTCCTTCTTGTGTCAACCAAGAAATAGGGGGAACATGAATGGTGTCATAAAGTGAGTAAAGTGATGAAATAAAAAGCAAGTACTTCCAGTTTTGAGAACTAAATTTTAGAGAAACAAACATTTCTTGCACAACTGTAATATGTCTTGGGGAAAAAATCCTCATGAAACCACAGGATTTTTTTTCGCCTCAGAATCCCTTTACTGAAAATGACAAAAAACCCAAACATTCCTAAGTCTGGGAGAAAACCATTTAACCTTTTTAAACATAAATCATCATCCCTCTCACCCCGTTCCTCCAGAGCAGAGCACCTGCTTTTGCTTTGTCTGTCTGTAGCTGCATGCTAAAACTACTGAGTTTTCCTAGAGAAGGAATGTGCCTTCTCTTCAACTTCCCTGAAATCAGCACTATGTTTGGAAGAGAACCCTGATATCTGAAAATCTCCAGAGGGCAAATCAGTTTCCTAAATCACTACATCTAGTAACAGAATTGCTTTGAAATTCAAGTTGGTTCGGTGATGTTTTTTTCACTCTGCTGGAAGTTGCATTGAGGAGCTGTCTCACCCATTCGCTGTGAGTTTGCATAAAGGACACACTTAAAATGGAGTAGCAGTGGTGAGGCCAGTGGAGTGAGCACTGAACTGCCACATAACTGCCTCTTCCCATCTAAGCTGAACACAGTGACAGGAGAGAAAGAAGACAAAAGAGAGAAGCATTTCAAAACAGTGACTGAAAATTGTCCACTCCTCCCACAAAGCATTGAAACTTCAGATGCAGCCTGCATCTGCAGCAGTCCTCTCCCAGCCTTGCTTTTAAATAAACTGTAAAATGGGAGCATGGTGCCATCGCCACTGCAGGGAGCTTGATTAATTTTTTTTATTCCTATACTTCTATACAGTCTATAAATCTGTCTGCGACCAAGCTAAAGGTGGTTTTTTTTGTGTACTGTTCAAGAACAGCTATGGTGCTTGAGTGTCACAGGTTTTCTTGTACCTCTACCCTACAGATACACCTGAAATCTGGACATTTCCAGTCTATCTGCCTTCCAGAAAGGAAGGTACATCAACAAGCACAGAGCCCAGGAAGTAGACTTTGATCTTTTGTTTCTTGCTGTTTATGAAGATCTGATCATAAATTTTGCTGGTACTTTTTATTTTGCAGTATCAATTGCAGAAAGGAGAAACACCATCTGTTTTTCACTGTGGTGTGCTGTGTGCACTTGTGTACATGCAATTTCATTATTTAAAGCTAGAACAGAGTTCCAGACCACGACTTTCTCCATTGTACTTCAGCTTTGTAATAGGTCATGTTTTTTTTCTCCTCACTTCCTAAGGCACTCTAACACGACTGTGATGGTTTACCCCAAAGTTGCATGTTAGCAATATTTGGAGTCCAGATGCCCCAGTATGAATAATATTTCATGCCTTTGATTATGAAATTCACATTTAAATGACATGATAGATTGCAGTAACTTTGAATAATTTCTGTTTCTGTTATTTTAGTTACACTATCTCATATTTTTTCTTTTTTCTCCTACCTTATATTCCACTTCAGGAAAGCACATAAGCCAATAAACAACAATCTGACAAGATTTATTGTTTTTCATCAGGGCTGTACATGTAATAGAAATTTAGCATATGCTCAAATGCTTGAGCAGCTTTAATGACAAAATCATAATTACTGTCAAAACTCTGTAGTTCATTTAGAAGTGTGTATTTTTAAATGTGATTCTTGTACTGGAGGGTTATCATTTTCTAGAGGAAAGTACAAATATCTGTGTAATTTCTAAACACATTTCATGTCTACCTATCAACAAAAACAGAGTTTGATTGGATAAAATTATTCTAAGTGGATATGTCTTCACCTCCATCCTCTCCATTTGCTACTGTACAAGCTAGGCAGACACCACAAGTGCAGCATGTTCATGCATCCACCTTTGTCCACTGCTTTCTAGTATCAGAATATGTGGTTTCATTAGATGTTCACTTATTGAGTCCAGCACCCCAATGCCAACTGATACTGCCATCAAGGAAAGGTCTGAAAAAAGTGCAGATTGATGGAAACTACCAAAAGCATGTAGTGGCAGATACCTATCAGCAGGCACAGGAGCATACATGTCAATAGGTCACTACTACATGTCAATAGGTCACTACTGTTCAATTTAAAAAAAAAAAAAATGTAAGTTCATGGAATCATAGAATCATAGAATGCATTGTGTTAGAAGGGACCCTCAAAGGTCATCTTGTCCAACCCCTGTTTTATAAGAAAATCCATTGTTCTATGTGTCTGTGTCTTTGTGACGCTACTCAGTGTGTTTGTGCTCGTTTCCTTATATATCTAAAATAAATACACAGGAAAGGAGAAGCTGGCTCAGATAAGGTTTTTAAGAGAACTGCCAAACAGTCATGCATTCTAGTACAGCTAGAAATCCAAGCAATGTTTATAATATGAATACAAAATACTTTCCAAGGTTGATTGTGCTATTCTACTGTTACAAGTTAAAAGATACAAGTTGCATCACAGGTTTTTCATTGCTTTTAAGCAATACTGTTTAAAAAGAGAATTGCTAAAACTGAAAAGGAAGATTAAAGGCATCTGATTGAACTTTTTTGTTGTTTATTTTCATTAATGTATATGCTTTATGAAGCCTCAAGGTCAAGTGTGTATATTTGCACTATACTGTGTATTACATTTATATTACCTGATCTTTAACACTCATATTCTGCAAGCTGGTTGCACTGCTGTCACCGCACATTTACCTTGTGCTTTTATATACAGACTGCAAAAAAAAAAAGTTCTGCTGTATTCTTCTATTTCAGTTGGTGGCAAAATTATCTCGTTCCATAGTCTCCTTATATACTCAGCAATTGAAATAGTACATTAGGATTTCTCATACTGTAAGGTCTTCTAAACTTTACTTGCTATGAGTATTTTCCAGAAAAGAAAGGGAAAACAAACTCTTGTTTGATCTTTCTCCCAGATGCATTTTTTTCCCAACAGACTTCAAATGTTTTATGACTGTTGTGTCATCCCTGCACTTTGCTTTGTGGGTAATTAAGTCATTACAATAACACGTTATGTTACCATATACCGAGGCAAAAAATGCCTGCCTTCTATCAGGAAACTATAAAAGGCCAGATGTTTCTAAGAGTTCAAGCAGAATCACAGAGCTATCACTAATCACTAGGTTTGTTTGTGTAGGAGAAAGTGAACCTATGAAGTCAATGTGAAACTTCCTATATAGTTAATCTGACTCCATAAATTAAGATACGGTTTATCTTTTGAACATAAAGGGACAGTTCTCTGGAAAAAAAAAAAAAAAAACAAAAAAAAAAAACTAGGCAGAGATCAGAAGTATCTGTCTTTCAATTTGCTCACATCAGATCTGTCTACTGCAAGATGATTGAGACATATATATTCAATGAATAATCAATCCTGGACACGCAATCAATTGTATTTCAGCCCAAGTACCCAGGATACAGGATATAGATTGCATGCCAGCTTTATGCTTTTAAGACAAGTGTGCCAGCTCTGGAAGACAGGATATTTGGTTTGGCATAAAGCTCAAATGATTTAGGCAGGCTGATTCAGTGTTAAACTTGGAAGGACAAAGTTAACAGGCTGAAAATCTTTCTATTATTTTGAATCAGAAAAAATGAACCCATACTTATTTTGAATCCATATAACTTAGAAACCCTAGAGGCATTTTGTTACTGTCCAGAAAGCTTATAAATTCTAAAGGGATCAAGGAGTGAAACAGGTGACCTCTGGAGTACTTGCTGCTTCCCTCCTGCGAAGGAGAACTCAACAAGCTTTTTTGGAAACTTTTTATAAATGATCTCTCACTCATTTCCACTGTAGTTGAGGACTCCAACCATTAACTACCATCTGTGTTCCTATGCAATTAATATATCATTTAAATGATATATTATGATTTTGGGAAAAGAACATCAAGGATATTGTAGCATGAATTTTGAGTATCGTAGTGAAATATCACAAAAATAATTGGTTTGTACAGTGTTGTTAACAGATATCTGTGTTTACACTAGGGAAACTAGGCTTTTTGGAAATAAAATAACTGCATATTTTATAATTCCTGCCTCATTAATTGCCACAACCAATTCAGATATTTCCCAAACCAGAGCTCCAAAACAGTTGCGCAGAATTAGAAGGAAGAAATGTTTCTCTTTCACTCAAGCAATGTGAGAATGACAGTGACACCTGGATTGCAGTAGCTTCTCTGATTTCATGTAGAATTGTAGTTTTCAGTTTACTGATTGCTACTGTTCTCAGTCACAGATGAAGTTTGATGATAGGTAAGAGATCTTGAATGTCAGCTGCCTTTGGATATGAATGTAGCAGAAACTGGTACTATCTGCTATCCATGGGGAAAGTTTATTTTGCTTAGACGCTATATTGCTGTTTCTGATTTCTGACCAATCAGATTCCTTTAACTTAGTAGTAGGTGCCACAGGGAAGTTCAGATTTTGTCTTCTTGTGTGTTAGGATGTCCCAGTTTCAGAGATGGTAGACTGGAGCAGAAGCTATGAATTCTGAGCCTAGTTCCCAGTAATCTCAGAGGCACACCTTCACTTTTTTCCTTTCTCAATTTACACACTGGACACAATAATACCATTAGTGGAACCAGGATGCTCAAGCAAGGCAATAGGTTTTATTTTGTGTGCAGATGGTTTCATTGGTGACATGTCAATCTTGTTGCTACTACACTTACGTTGTCATCTTCCCCTCAATGCCTGAAACCTTGCCCAAATTTATTGCTGGTGCCACAAGGCAGTGATGGCTGTAGTAGGAAGCTAAGGACCAAGCAGCAATGAATTCCTGCAGCACACAGGGGCCAGAATGCCTGGAGAGCATTTTGGTTAATATTGAAAGGCGTATGGTGGACACTACCTGCAGCCACCTCTGTCCATCAGAATGAGATGTTAACAGGTTTTCCTGCATGCCCACACACTCTGGCTTGACAGCTAATGTCTTAAGAGTAAGAAGACAGAACAAGTCAGCAAATCCGTATCAGATGCAGATAAGCCAATAGCACAGGAACTTCCTGAATGTTGACCTTAAGTGACCAATGGCTTTTTCCTCCACATACTCTTTTGGTGGCTACTGTGGCATGGTGCTATTCGCCTGTGCTTTGTGGATGGCACTTGTCCACAAACCACTGTCCACAAACCACTGCATGAGGAGCCCTGCCCATAGAACTTAGCTATCAGAAGCTGCCTGCCTTACACATTGTATCTAAATTTGTCTCACTCTTTGCTAATAAAATGCCTCACATACCTAAGGCATTGTAGAAGCAGTAATACTATGAGCAATACTGTATGTATTTCCTTTCCCGTTGATCGAAATATTGATATTTGCTGTTCAAGGAGTCCTCGTTAGGACTTGTCCAGAACACACTCCTACCAGGAGCTTAGTCACTGGCAGGCAGCATGGCCTTAGCCATGGCAGGAGCTGCTGCCAGAGAAGAGGTGGGAAACATAGCAGCCAGAGATGAAGCCTCTTCTTTTGGGGGCTGACTGAGCTGAAGCTCCCACCTTCAGCCTTACTGAGTCTTCCTAAAGTTGCGTCTGACCCTGGTCCACTTACCATGTCCTGTCCCACATCCACACACCTGTGGGCATTCCCAGCCTCAATCCATCCCTGTCCCCAGAGAGATGCCTGGTGCTGCCCTGTATTGATGGCCTCAGCAGCCCTGTTCCTGTCTGGGGCATTAGATGGGCACTGACTGCCAGTCCCTGCCCTAACAGGCTCCTATGGACAGTCTTCACCACACCCAGGGAGCCCTAAAGCCTATCAGGGCTTTGACTGTTCTCTCTTACTCAGATGCACTTCTGCTTCAGCTCAGGCTGTTGCCTAGTCCCTTACTGGCAATTTCGGACCATTTTTTATCACAGTATCACCAAGGTTGGAAGAGACCTCAAAGATTATCAAGTCCAACCCATTACCACAGACCTCAAGACTAGACCATGGCACCAAGTGCCATGTCCAAACCTGCCTTGAACACCTCCAGGGACAGTGACTCCACCACCTCCCTGGGCAGCCCATTCCAGTAGCGAATGACTCTCTGGGTGAAGAACTTTCTCCTCACCTCCAGCCTAAACCTCCCCTGGCGCAGCTTGAGACTGTGACCTCTTGTTCTGGTGCTGGTTGCCTGAGAGAAGAAAGCAACCTCCTCCTGGCCACAACCACCCTTCAGGTAGTTGTAAACAGCAATAAGGTCTCCCCTGAGCCTCCTCTTCACCAGGCTAAACAATCCCAGCTCCCTCAGCCTCTCCTCATAGGGTTTGTGCTCGAGGCCTCTCACCAGCCTTGTTGCCCTTCTCTGGACATGTTCAAGCACCTCAATGTCCCTCTTAAATTGAGGGGCCCAGAACTGGACACAGTACTCAAGGTGTGGCCTAACCAGTGCAGAGTACAGGGGCAGAATGACCTCCCTGCATAATTCTGCCAGACAATTTAAAGTAGGACATACTTGCCCCATTCTCCCAAAGGGGAAAATGGCATTCTTCTTTATGTAGGTATATCTTTATGGGAAGAAGCACAAAACCAAAAATAATCATATATGAAATACATGACAGTGTCAGCGATAACTCTGTAGTTATCAGAGAGTACTTTCGAGATGTGATTTGCAAAGCAGAGACAGCCAGCAGAAATCAAGGTGAATGCCATGTTCCTCAGGAGATAAATTACAAGTGGACCTGGACCAGGCTCAGAATATGAGAAGTGTTGACTGCTTACAAAGTACACTTCGTTCACTGTGACTGATTGCACACTGTCATCATTTGCATTAGGTGAGCAGGAATGCAAGACTGGCCTAAAAGCTTTTTAGTCATACTGGAAAAAATGCGCATAATGATGAATATTAACCACACATCTCTGGAAACTTTTTTTTCAGCATCCTCAGATTACTTGAATTGCAGGCTTTTGAGCAACTTGTGGTCCTGCCATGATTCTTCCAAAACATTCCAGCCAATGCTTCTGTTTATAATTTATTGTCAGATAAAAAGGCAGCTACAGATTCAGATCAACTGTCTTGAAATCCTGTAACAGTAGGGAGGAAGGATTTAAGAAAGCAGCCTTGGTGTCAGAGATCTCATTAAACACCAGCAGTATTCACACTTACTCTGATTTCTGCCATCGTTCAAGGACTTTATGGGCCTAAACTGGGACTTAAATCCACACACGTGCGTAAAAACCCTGCTCCAACTGCTACCCAACCTTGTAGGCAGGTAGAGTACAGAAGCTGACTCTAAAACTCTGTAGATATTTCAGATATCTCTGAGGAAGGGTGGAAGAGTGTCAGACTGCCTCTGCCTGGCTCACTGTGATGAGAGTAACAATAATAGGCATTTCTTTGTTTAAAAAGCTTAAGAACCTTAGGGGCTCAGCTCTGATAGTTTGCTGAAGTAGACATCATACGTATCTACAGGCTCCATAAAATACACAACAGTGTCTGCTACTTACTTTTAAAACCAATCTTTTTTTTAAATGTAATGTCCTGGCTACTTAGAAACAGACAAAAAACCAAAAACAACAACAACAAAAAAAAGCCCCACAAACATCACCTCTGCAAAACGCACACACACACACACACACAAAACCCAAACAAACAAAATCAAATAATAATTACGGGGAAAAAAAGCCCATATGAAAAACACCACCAAAAAAACAAAACATAGGTTTGAGTTTAGTCTGTTTCACTACATAATAAATATTGGAATGGTACAGTGAGCATCCTAACCGCTGATCTAGGCTGGCAAACATGCAAGACATGGAGTGCAATGGCTGTGGAGAGGATATGAATCCTGCACTACTCATCAACATCCAACCCTTTCCTTCAGAACCTGTTCTCCCAACACTTTGAATCTTCATGCCAGAACCAAAGAATACTAAGGGGACATAGTGAATGGAGAACTCATCAATGGATGGAAAAGGACTTGTAGTCTGGTGCTTATTGCAGTAGCTAGCTGTTTACTAAGCATTTGAGAAGACAATTATTGGATGACACAGACAAATAAATAGCTCTCAGCATGAGGAAATAAAGCACTTCAGGGTCTGAAAGAAGGCTTTGGACTCCACCATGGAACAATGTGATGTTTTATCACTTAACTTTTGGGTGAGAGTCCCTCTTTAAGGGACTCTCTTAAAGAACCTTTAAGCTTTTTAAGGCTGCTTAAAGATCTCCCTTTTAAGTAAGAGCTGCTGTAATGTTTCAAGCAAAGGAATATCAAGGTTTCTATACATGTAACAAATATCCATGACTTCAACCCATCTCATGGCGCAGTATTGACACAATCAGGCCTGAAATGATACCATGCTGACTTGTTCTTGAGATGTTATCAAGTAAGGAAATGCTGATGGATCTACGAGGGACAAAAGTGAGTCTGTTTCATCTATTTTTATTGCCCAAACTATTAAAATTCCAGGGAGTGAACTACTAGCATTAATGGAGCAATTATAAGTGCTAAATGGACCAGTAAGGCTGACATCAATGCTTTTACCGCAGTTTGCGTATTCAACTTCATTACCAGTGTTTTGCCACTGTTCTTTTCTAGAGGGAAAAATAAATATTGCAATAATAATAATTCACAAATAATATGACGTAGTGAAAACAGAGAGAGACAAACAAGGGAACTTTATGCTTGTTACCACAGGGCATGCCCATATGGCAGGTATAATGTGTATATGCAGCACCTAACAGAGAGTTGTAGTTTTGAGTTCAAGAATGAAGGGGTAGTGATTTCCTGAGAACAGGATTCTTGCAGAGAATGCACATCAATAAGAAAATTATAAAACTGAATTCTTAGCTTACTTGTTCAATTTATCAGAAGTTATTGTGAAAACTCTTTCTAATAAAGTTTATGACTTGCTGAATAATTTCCCAACATTACTTTTTATTGCTGTTCCTGAGGTATCCACAAATAAAAAGTTAAAAACACTGTGTTTTCTCTGATAGTAACAAATCCTTAACTGACAATCACACAGATCTTTCACTTAAGGAAAGATGAGTATTATAAGGTCTGTTAATGTAGACTGAGAATGGAATTTATCCTCTCACTGGTCTAAGAGGGAATGCTTAGGATCTGCCTATATGTAGGAGATAAAAAATGACACCTTGAAAGTGTAATTGATCTCACTTGGACATAAAACTCAAGACAGGCTGATTCATCCTCTGGAGATGCATGTCTGCTGCACTGACAGTATGGAGAGCCTACACAAGTAGTTTTGGCCAGATGTTTAAGTTTCGAATGGCTAATGTATTCAACTAATGCCATCCAGAATGCTTATCAATTGTATTTGGCATCAGCTGAGGGTCATGCTAGTGTATCTGTAAAAACATATCCACTTAATGCTACAATTTAGCTAGCACACAAAAATCTTCACTTTATCAAAACTAATTGCACTTGCAATCGCATCTCTTTTTCACTATCTCTGTCATGACTTCTGCTATGAACAAACTCCAAGACCTCTGATCAGGAGAGGTCTTAATTGAATTCAAAATAATTTCAGTCAAAGGTCACCTCAAGTTTTCAGTCCTATTCTGATTTTTATTTTTCTACCATTAAAACTATTTTTATTCTCAGCTTCCTCTGGCCTATTTACTATTTAAATACATTAATTTCACAGGTTTGACACTTTGCACTGTCCTCTGTTGTTCAGTTGTAGTTGAATCATAGTTCAATATTCTACTGCATCTTCAGTTTTCCTTTTCTTCAAGGACCTTAAATCATAGTTGAAGTCAATGAAGTATCTCCTTACCCAACAGCTCTGATCCCTGTGTACATGCCATATTATATTTGCTTACTTTACTGAAAAATACATGTTTTACCACTCTGGGAAAGATTACTTAAAGATTTTACAGGTCTGTAAGAGTAGTGAACCAATTTTCCAGTAGTAATCCAGGGAGCTGCTATAAAAGATAGTATGAAAGAAGTTCTGTAAGACTTTTTCTCCCCTCAGACACTATGAAACAGAAATTAAAAGAAGCAATAGGGAATAAAGAGCTATAAAGTAAAAATTTGAAATGCATTTTTTTTTTCTCTCAGAAACAGCACAGAAAAAGGATCAAAGAAGGATTCTGCAATGTTGTTCATACAGTTTGTGTAATTTGGGCCTCAGTGCAAGCTCTTTTAAGAACCTACGTAACCTCCTTGAGGTCAATAAAGCTACTCATTTTCCTGCATTTAAATGCATACTATGGAGTGGATGCTTTTGTTCTCTGCTTTTATTAATGTCCAGCACAAGCTGCCCTTCAAGGATTGCCATGTGATGAGATAATGAATGTATCATTCCCAAATATTTTTGGTTTGAAGGGAAAGAAATTCTACTCTGCAATAACTGGTTGACAGATTCGATTTTCATCTTTAATTTGTAGTGGTTATCATTTTGGAAAACATCAGAAACATATGAAGATTCTTGGTAGTAGTAGCTACATACTTGGAAAGCTAGAAACACAAGCCAGCTAATGTCACAAAGAAGTGAAAAGACATTTCAAATGGTACGAGTCACATATAATCAAATTTGTTTCTTTTAACTTTTCAATCCCCTAATCCATGACAGATGTCAGCTACACTGCTTAATTTTGCCATCAGCCAAGATAAATAGTTTTGGGATGAGCTTTGCAGAACTGAGGAGCAGAAAATTGTTTGGAAATATTATGAAACTAGAAAATAAAAGATGATTAAATAAATATTGAGCCTTTGTGATGTGTTCAAGGATAAGATTAAAAAAATTTTAAAAAAGGCATGTAAGCACACAAATTATCATTGATGTTCTTAACTGCAAGATAAAAAAACAAACACTATCTCTAGCTTCCTGGGTGCCTAAAGGCTGTAAATGCCTGCATTTTTTTCCCACATATCTCCCTTAAGTACCTCAAGTGATAGTACTTTCCCTGTGCAGAAGGGCTTCCCTCTTTACCTGGACTGAGCACAGAGACAGCTTTCCCACTGTAGGGACTACAGCACATTGGCAGATTCCTGCCACATATATCCACAGACCTACTTCATCCAAAACACTGTGACAGAATCAAATCCACAGAAACACATGAAAGAAAGGGATATAACCATGGACATTTTGACTATAAAACATGGCTAGAATCATGAGTCATGATTGAAGTGCCAGCAGTAAATAAAAAATAATGATGACTTACCTGTCTCCTTCAGCAATAAGGAGCACAGGAAAAGAAAGCCATAAGATTAAAATGAGGGCCTACCTCATAGCTGTCTAGAACTATTATCTTGGTTCCATTATCAGTTCTTCATACTGCTCCTGCTTCCATCCTATGCAGTATTATATACTTCATAAATTTTGGGGTATATATACTCCTAAATATAGAAGTTTTAAATGGATTTACATTTTTAATTAGCCAAGAGGCAATTAATGCAAAGACTGGCAAATATTTTGGTGCTGGTACCAGTCATGAAAATGTCATTTTGCCAGGAAGGGCTGAAATTCAAGGACTTCGTACTCATGATCTAAAATAATGTAAAAATAACAGCTTTGCTTCAAGTCAAGTGTAGTTCAGAACACAGTCCTGTCTCCAGCAGTGGTCATCACCAAGCGAGAAAGAGCAAGAGCAAGTCACACATATGACAGATCCCCTGATATCCTGCAGGTCTTCAGTGATGATCAGATCATTGATTTCTTTAAGCAAAAGAAATTACATATTTTTCTTAACTGTTAGTGGATGTATATCTCAAATATGTATTCTTTCTCTGGCTAATCTAAGATTTTTTTTTTCACACTTACAGCATAATTTAGCAAAGAGCTCCACAGGTCTGTTATCTGCTCTGTGAAGAACTACCTCCTCCTATTTAGTTTTTTTATTTTAAAGATGACTCCAACATGCTTCATCCAAGATCCCCGCTGTGTGAGTGGAAAAGAAAGCAATCCACATCAGGATTGAGTAGAATTAGAAAGTTATATTGGTTTAAGTTTAAGCTTCCCAGGGGACTCGAAAGATATCTAACAGAAAACCAATACAATAATAGTAGGATGCCTTCCCCCCTCCCACCCCTTTTGGAAAGGAAGAAAGAAAGGAGGAGAGAGAAGGGGTAAAAATACCAAAAGAACAGTCTGGCTATGATTTGGAAGGTAAAAGAAAAACTTTAACAATAAATAAAAGATACTGAAGGTAGGGGAGTTACAAATAGGTATGGGGAAGGGAAAACAAGATACAAAATATATATACAACCAGATGGATGGCACTGGATGGAAGGGATGTCCACTTTGTGGTAGAGACTGGCCACGTGGTAAGACAGGAGAACAGGAATGCAGAGTGCTACCAAACAGGTAGGCAAGCCACGAGAGAGAGCAAGAAACAGGAAGCTCCTCTGTTTATATAGGGGGTCCAGACAGGAAGTGGGAGTGGGCTAAACAAAATGCCTAGGGTCAAGCAGATGTGGGGTCAAGTTCTGACCACTCCCCCCACCCTGGAGGGTTAACCCTTTACAAAAGTTTAAATGGAAATGCTATTCATAACTACATGAAACAGTACAAAGCATATACAATACAAAGTCATCCATAGATTATGTTTCACAAAAATCACCTTAGGCCAAAGCTTCCACAAACCTCCCTCCAAAACCAGGCCCAAATGCCCCCTCTCCCCCATACTGTGCCTCTCTGCACCCCCATACCAAACCAATGTGATGCAGCTACAATTCGGCTTGGCAGCTCCCGGCCCCGTTGCCAAGGCTGCACCAGACCTTACTTCCCCACAAACAGATAACAGCCTGCACATCCTCCTGGGAGCAGAACAAAGGAAAAGGGGAAGAAACTGACTCTGCAGCCAATGTTATAGGGATGCAGGCCTTATGGGAATGAAATAACAAAATATTACAATTTCCTGTCCACCTCCTGCACCTATCTAGCCTCTGGAGCTCTATAGTTTTATGGCTCTTAAAGGTTCACTCAGGCTCAAACCATGACAGTGAGTTATCTCCATAGCTGCAGAATCTGTTATACAATCACTTTTTGTTCATCATTTAGTTGTTCACAATGCTGAATCTTGTATCACTGGGTGTCCACTCGGTTACATCTGTATGTTTAGTGGGAAAATAGTGAGTTCTTCCAAATTTGATCTCAATCTGCCTCATTAAGTATAGCTTTTTCCATCTCTTCACAACAGTTTTGGTCACGTTACACACACAAGCTGAATCTGTCAGACGTAGTCTTTTAGAAGCACCACCAACTAGACTGAGCATATCCTGCAACCTTCATTCTGGGCACTTATTAAAGGATTCACTTAATTCACTGTGCTGGTCTGAGGCTAAATGGAATATTTTAATGGAGAAAATTATATTATAGGCTGTGAAAGGAAAACAATGGTGACGTCTACTTCACTCATAGGTTTGCTGAGATGTTTAAGAATAAGAACACAAACATAAATAAGACACAGAGTCTTTGGCTTTCTAGCTTCTTGCTTTCTCCTCTCTGCCGAGTAACGTAACTAACCACTTTCCTTCTAACTCCCCTCACTCCAAACTCACCTTCCGCGTAAGCCAAAATCTGAGGTAAGGTGTAGGGGTGGGCAGAAGGTGGAAGGGTGGTTGGGAACCCCTCCTGGGGACTCTGATTTCTGGGAGGGGAATTGTGTTTCTGTATTACCTTTAACTTGTATATTTCTGTAAATATTCCTGTATATTGTGTATATATCTGCTTGTATATTGTGCTAAGCTGTAAATATAGCTTCATTCCTTAACTTCCAGCCAGCTGAGTCTAGTCTGGGTGATTTTACAAAGTGTGGGGGACGGGGAACTCCCAAACCATCACATTCACTAATAATTTTCTGATATAAAACTACATACTGGCCAGGAGGAGATTGCTTTATTCTCTCAGGCAACCAGCACCAGAACAAGAGGACACAGTCTCAAGCTGTGCCAGGTGAAGTTTAGGCTCGAGGTGAGGAGAAAGTTCTTCACTGAGAGAGTCATTCACTACTGGAATAGGCTGTCCAGGGAGGTGGTGGAGTCACCATCCCTGGAGGTGTTCAAGGCAGGTTTGGACGTGGCACTTGGTGCCATGGTCTAGTCTTGAGGTCTGTGGTAATGGGTTGGACTTGATGATCTTTGAGGTCTCTTCCAACCTTGGTGATACTGTGATACTGTGATACCCCTACCAGANGTGATACATGGTATTTGCTGTAATGACCACTTCGACAAACTCGTGTGTTTAACAGAGTGGTAACAGAACCCGAAAGTCTGAGTTTCTGCATTAACAGTAGGACGAAAGAGGAATTGACAAATTGTCATGGTTTAATGACCAGATCGATTGTTCTGTTGCTCTAAATGAGGCAAAAGAATAATATTTGCAAACAAAGGGTTGGAGAATTGGAAAGTTTAAATGGACAAGCAATTCTCTCAAGCTACAATGTCATGATTCTACGTAGTGGTGAGCATAGCAAAGCATACAAAACACAAAATTGACATCCAGCCTTGGCCCAGTCCTTCAACCTGGGCTTACAGTGATGTCATTAAGCCAAAGATTCACAGTAAAGCAAAACTCCCAGGCCCAAATGCCCCCTCCCTACCATACTTCTCTACCCCATACCAAAAGCATTTGTGATGCAGCACAAAATTCAGCTTGGCAGCTCCAGGCCCAATTAAGTCTCTTTGGGCCTAACTGGCAGCACTGTCAGTGTCAAAAACCAGTCCTCACTCCTCCACAGGACTTATGAACCTGGGCATCCTTCCCGGGTGGAGAGAGGAAGGGAAAAAGTGAAGATACTGACTTTACAGCCACTTCTATAGGAATGCAGGATTATGGGAAGAAATACAAAGATTACACTTTCTGGTACACCTCCTGGCCCTCTTTAGTTTCTGGAGGTCTGTAACTTTGTGGTATTGAAGGTACCATCCAGCCTCAAACCGCCACACAAATTTTACTACAAACAAACAAAACCCACAAAATAAACAAACAAAAACAAGCTGGAAGCTCTGGGAAGTAATGTTGGAAGTGTTTTCATTTTGCTGCGTTATGCATTGACAATTCTTTATGTAGAATTGATAGCCTTGCTTAGAAATTGGCAACTTCTCATTTGCAAAAACTTTGGCATGCCAGTTTTTAGATGATGGCATTATTCAATTTTTCTGGCATTTGTTTTAGAGATGTTTTAACTTCTTGCAGGTCAGCTGATAAACATTGGTGAATTAGAACAGTGTCTGCTATAGAAAAGCAGGGAAATGTCAGAAGAAAGCTGTAGTGACTAATCTGAAGCATGTCTGTCTGCTCAAGGCAGTGATACTCTAGTCACCTTCCTAGAAGGTAGTGCTTGGATTTGTGCAAGTGAAAAAAAATTAAAACCTACTCTCTTGCAGGTGAAAAAGGGGGGGGGAAAAAAGCAAGAAGAGGTGCAAAGTCTAAAGACTCAAAGCTAAGTACAGATCAAAAATTAATGCTCTTAAGCAGTTGAGATATCAAGAAAACCCACCCAGTCTATATTATTTATGGACTACGCCTTTGAGAACAATAACTAGAGCATCTCTCTGAGTGTCAGTCACTGTGCATGAGTCAGCTAAAGAGTTGTGAGTTTTACACAAGTCTCCTACAACTTCAAAGAAAAAAAAACTTCCTCTAGAATTATTTTTATTTTGACCTGGATTTCAGTTAATTACTGAACATATCTTTAGCAAGCTAACAGAATGAAGAGTGTACACATGCTGCAAATCAGCGATATCTGGTTATGTGCATGAGGCTTAGGAGAAGTCAAACATTCAGAAATGAGCATGAGCTCGTATAATATTAAAATCTGGCATGTTGAGTCTGTTTTTGTTTTTAAAAACAGAGCTCAATTAATAAATACCATGGGAAGTTGTTTTCTTTACAGCCACTGAGTACATAGTGAGGACTGAGTTTCATCTTGCAGAGAAGACAGCATTGCTTTGAAAAAAGAAGGAACACCTAATCCTTAGTGGTCTAGACAATAGTATCTTTATACATATGCCGTGCTTTATTTGCAGCATTCCCTGGTGTTCTTCCAAGAAATGTAATTTCATGAAGATTCCTCTCAGAAAACTGGCTACTCCCTCCTCTCCATGCATTCCATATGGTGTTTTCTGGGCTGCTTGTGATATGTTAGTGCTTAAATATCAAAGCAAAACATAAATGTAAACCCCTGTTTGGCCTCCAGTAGGATTTTTTTTTTTACTTTTGATTGAAACTGCTAATAGGTACAATACATTGTCTCACAAGATGTGCTTTTACTTTAGTGGAATTACAGTGAAATTAGTGCGTAAGTTAATTCAACTTACAGTTCAGAAGCTTTGCAAAAGAAAGGAGGTAAAATCTATGCAGATTCAAATACAATCATAAAAATAAGGTTGGAAGGGACATCTGAGAATCATCTTGTCCAGCCCTCTGTGCACAAACAAGGACACCTAGACCTAGTCACCCAGGACCAGGTCTGAATGCCTTTTGAATAACTCCAAGGATGAAGATTACACAACTTCTCTGGGCAAGCTGTGCCGGTACCTAGACACCCTCAGAATGAAGAAGTCTTTTCAAATGTTGTTATTTTTCTTATTCTCCCTTTTTTTACTTTCCTTTTTCTTCTTCTTTTAAAAAGAGGCTTCTAATAATGATGTTTAGCTAAGTTGCATGGACAAAAAACCTGGAAAATCAAAATTTTTCCAATAGAATTTCAAAATGTTCATAAAGTTCTAGCAGAGCTATGATCAATAAATATCACAAGTTAAGTATATCCATGGATCTTGGACATAAATTACCTCTGACAGGGCAATTAGTATTTTTTCATTTACTACACTGAAGTAGGGTCTGTTGCTTCATTTGTGTAAATAGAGGATAGCCCAACAAAGTGACTGAAACAGAGGAATCCCTCCTGGATCCCCAGACAAAGTTAAGAAACAGTCTTCATGTTGTATTTTGATGTGTTTGAACTTATGTGAAATAAATTATGCTAGCAATTTTTCTATCCTAATTAAATTTATCTCCAGATAGAGTGTGAATTGTGTGGCATTAATAGATGAGCTAGATATACAGAGTCCTAGAAACTCATTCAAGTCAAGGCAGAAGAAAAAAACACAGTGTATTGTGATCCTTCAAGATGGTTTTCACTTGAGATCTTTCTTTACTAGTAAAATGTGTTTGATGTGTAGGCCTTGAACAGATGTATACTTTTCAAAACTTAATAAATCATATTGACTGTTGTTTTCCAAAAATACTGTTCCAACTGCTCTCCTGTTCAGCAAAGACTGCAACAAATGACAGACCTTTCCTGTAAAATTCCCTAATTCAGTCTGTTAAAACAACAGACAAAACAATTCCACAGCTGAGGACCTTTCTTTGAGACTGCTCAGGTCCCTCTGATTTTCCATGAGAAGACTCAGATGTAGTAATGAAGGAAGAAGGAGGTGCACATTCAACAAGAAGCAGGTTTTATAGGCCAATGTCAACTACTTGAATTGGGTACAGAAGTGAATGAAAGGTCATACAGTATGTAAGAAAACTGACTAAAGTTACCAAGAAGTTTATTGGAAGCACTTTTTCTGTATAGAAGCTGAACCTATTGAAAACATTCCTCACCAGTTGAAAAGATGATGCCTTTGCTTTAGGGAATGTGCTATTTATAGACATGAAATTATGAGTGTGTATAGGAAGTATATCTTAAGCATGTGGTGTAAAAATTCCCTGTCACTACTCATACATATATCCAGAACCATGCAAAATTAGTGTATTTAATCTTAACATAATATTAATAAAAGACTAGTTTATATATGACTATAGTATGGTACAGTACATAAGAAACAAATGTTTGACCACAGCTTTGAACATCTTAGACTGGAAAAGACTGAAGGACATAAGAAGGGCTTACATAAGAGTCAGAGAGGGGTATGCTATAAGGTTTCAAAGCCAATGGCTTCAGTTTATGATATAAGTGTCTCTAACACTAGTTGGGGAAAATACCTCTGCTGCACTATTTCTCTGACTCATAACTGAGTCTTTTTTTTCAACCTTTCTAGATATATTAGCAGAAAGCAATATTGCTGCTGGTGATGAACCCTGCATTCTACAGGACATTAAGAGTCATTCATGAATGCTAACTGACAAGCAAGATAAAAACATCAATGGTAAATGCTGAAAAAGGCATTTTAGAAAGTATGGTGTTATGTGGTGTTCTAAAGTGAATTGTGTTAGCTTTCTTATTTTTGACATTAAGTGTTTCTACTAGTACTGCCACTAATAACAGCAACAAAGTCTTAGTCTTAAATCCATTCTTACCCCATAGTGGTTTTTTCCTTTGTGAACAGAATCTCTCTCAGTTTAGTGAACCATCCTGATATGGACAGCAATTATGTAATTTTGGACTGATAGCAGTGTGACTTACACCAGAATGTGGCATATAACATAGATACTAGATCAATCCCAAGCCATCACACCTTTAAACAGTCCTGCTTGCTTGCATATAAATTCCAATAAATAAATGGATAGATCGATAAATAAATAAATAACTTAGATAAAGTTTTCAGATAAAAGTTTTACTTACAACTCATTTCAAGTATAATTTCTTGCTGAAAATATTACTGGAAAAGAGGAAGGCCAAAAGATCTGCTCACAGTGCACTCTTCTAAGCTGTCCTAAATTAAATACAGAGAGCATGCTGGGTCAAACTCCCTCCAGTAAGCCCCAAAGCAAGTAACCTTTGAACAGTCAGCCTTATTACAAAGGATGAGTGTTCCCAGTCTTGCTAGCTCAACCTGTTTAAAACAGAAGAGCCTAGCAAAGCAGATCATGAATGAGAGACTAGTGGAGGAGCAGGTAAGAGTTGTCATCACAGGGAATTAGAGTCCTTTGGAAGTGATAGGTCAGCAAGAAAAAAACTGCTTGATTCTAAAGTTCAACAGAGGACCTGGCTCAAGTACCGAAAGTTTTCAGTATGCAGGACTTGTTGTTACTAGAATCAGGGTCTCTGTACTATTCCACTTTGGCTGCCTCAACAATGTCTTTAATTTCTTCTCAAAAATGCAGTTACCCTCCAAACATTTTTCTCTCCAGCTGTAAGCTAAGGCTGCTGATTTAATTTTTCCAAGGATGGCTTATCTTCTTAGTCACTCATATGAACTTCTATTTCAACAGATATCTTTGGGGACAAAATGCACCATGTACTGCCCTTCTGAAGGAAAATGTCAAAAAGCATGGAAAAAGTAAAATAAACCCATAGACTTTATACACACTTATACTGACTGGGAGGATGAGTAGTGAATCCGCACAGTTTTTGGGTCTGCTCAGCTACCAAAGCAGAAAATGTGAAAAAGGGCTTCAGTATGCTGCACAAAATGGATACTTCATGAGGCAGTGTAAGATGTGAATAGAGACAGCATTAGCCTCATAGCCTAACACTTTAGGCAGAAACACAAGGAAGTTTGGCAGGAAACTGAGGCACTTTCCACTTAATGCCTAACAGAAGCAATCTCTGGCTACTTCCAGAAAGCCTTCAGCTTCCAAGGGACTCTCCTTTCAGTGGCTTCATGAAATGCATCAGCAGCTTTCAATGTTGGACGGCATTGCAAGTCCAATTTATTTTTAGCTAACACTTATTTTCTTTGCCTTACATTCCTTTTATGAAGTTAAATGAAGGTACAATCATTGGCATTCTTTAGAATGTTAAAGTTACTAAGAAAAGCAGGACATATATTTCTAAACATACAACTGCTTTTCATTAAGAGACTACTTTTACACGTCAGACTTCCCTAACATCTAATAGAATTTCTTTTTATGGTGCCTAACAAAGTAAGAAATAAGGATAAAAAAAAAAACTTCCTTGATTTAATACTTTCTTTTTGTTTTTATAAAAATGAGATTTGAAAAAACTAAACTGCACCACATGCAAAAATAATTGTGTGCAGACTTGATCTACATGTATTAGTGTATTACTGCACAGGCAGGTATAGATAGTACTATGCACTTTCATGTCTAAAATCATCTGTTTTACAAATATCTGCAAATGCTGATGTACCTGTAAGCAAGTGAATGCATATTTCTCCATGTCCCAGCAAAATGAGTTTCTGCTAATTTTACATGCTGCGGTAGCTTCATAATCTCTATGCAGCTTCTGTTTCACTCACACACAGTACACATAATTACCTATTGTGTCAACACATGCAGATTTGTCAAGTATATATTATGCATCCATCTGCAATTTCTCCAAAGGAAAATCTTCCTAAAAATGTCTTAAGTCTACAGGCACAATAGAAGAAAATCTGGGTACAAAAATTACAGTGTTACCGTTAAAACAGCAAATGTGAGCCAGTAACTGTTTAAAAAATATGAACAGTCCTTTGATACCAAAATGGCATGCATCTAATCAGTTAGACACTGGTGGAGAGTCCTGACACAATACTTAAAGTATGGTTACAGACATTTTCTTTTTTCTTTCTGATAGACTAAACGATTATGGAGACATCAAATTTCAAATATATTCGCTGTCATGAGATGTCTCTCTACCACTGTTCCTTTGACAAAACTAGAAGTGGCAGAAAGAAAATAGTTCCTTGGCAGCATAAGTCTGGTCCTCATTTATAGAAGAATAATTCAGAACATTTATCACATTAAAATCTGTAAGAGGCAACACTTAAGTCAAATAGATGATTAGTTGAATTATGTTCTCCAAATTCATGAGAATTTCTGTTTCCTGTAATCACGTTACTCCCTCATTACACCAGTGTAGCCGATGGCTGAAGTAGATATTTGGGTTGCAAAGTGTAGGTAGAGTGGCAGCCAGCACTCTTGGCATCAGCTTTTCATTTCTGTTTGTGCTATGGCACATGCAGAGCTGGACAGTTTTGATTTTAAGGCCTCATCTACGTAAGGCAAAGGATTAGAACATGGTGGTACTGCCTGAAATCGGGGAAAGGGGGAAAAAAAGAGTAGCTAGTCCCAGGTTTAAGTTTCTAGTGCAAGGCCGGCTCTTAGCCACTGAAATTTTCTCATTAACAGCCATCTGTATTGTCAGAAAATCTGAAAAAGTAACTGAAAGTTGCAGATTTTTATCAATTTCTGCCAATTAATAAAGATATGTTTTTTAAAGTATCTAATTATAATGCCTCCAGAAGATATATTGATCCAAATGTTAATTTTAAGTGGTTATAGTCACAAATCTGTTGAAATCTAAAATTAATAATGGATGGGCATATATTTCCACTGTAGTTGTTTCAACTAGAGCAGAAATTTGATTGTATTTTGTCAGGGAAATATCCATTTGAAAATTTATATCCCTCCTTCTCCTTTCCTTTCACTCCACTTACTGCATGGAGCCAGACTCATATTCCTCAGAAAGTCAAGCAAACTGCAAGAGTGCTAATAACTTGCCAGTATTTGAAGAGGAGTAAGAAAAAATATCAGCTTGTGTGACAGCAGTCTTGGACACAAAAGAAAAATAATCAGCTTAAAAACACATCCGAGAAGGACCTAGGTGTTCTACAGCCTGTCCTGCCTTAAGGCAAGATAGATAAACATCAGCAACATGGCCACTTAGTACAAACTTCCTTGCACAAGGCAGAGTACACCAAAAGTGTGTGCAAATATCTTGATTTTTACTGACATTTTTCTCAATTTGGGGGCTAGGAACTCAAGTGAGCACTTTTTTAACAAAGGCAGTTTCTTCCTAATATAATCCATCTTAAAATGCAGCTCATGGGTGGAGAAAGTTACTGCCTTGAATTTCCAAACTTGGTGGCAGTACAATCCAAAGAGGGCTAAAGGACAGGAACTCAATCAATACTGTGGTCAGTACTGAGAAGAGGCAGTTAGATAAAAGTGTCCAAAAAAAAGTTAGGGAATTTTAAAAAATGATTAATTAAGAGAGATGAGAAACATTTAAGAAATTTGCCTTGCAAAACAAAACTCAATACTTGCTTGTATTAAGTACATATGAGGAGAAAACATGAAATATGAGGACAGTAATGACAGACAGACAATGTTTGATGACTGAGGTCAGCCAAATGCAATTGAGAAAGAAGCTGTAGCTGCTCCAGTTTTAGTAACTGGAATAAAGCACCAGAGAACTCTTGACTCTTCATGCTTCCAGCTTCAAAATTTCCATCTTTGGAAAAACTGTTTTCCCCAAACATAAGTTATATAGACTCAGATCAAGGTCAGTGGAAAGTGATACAATGAAATCTGACATACCATCATCCTATGGTTAAGACCTAGTTTCTCAACTTCCATTAAATTCTGTGACTATCAAGCATAACATAAGGAATGGATAGCATTTAGATTGAATGCCTTCAAAGGAAATCAGATGCCATAGACAATATTACTGGTAATCCTTTCTGGTCCTATAACAACTCTTACTGCACATTCTGCTCTCCTGGGATGTGCTATCCTTAAGACTGGAATTTATAAAATAGAATTTCGATCTATGTTGTATCTGACATTATTCTGATTATCCTGCCAAATTCTAAGTGTGACTGAACACTCTCTTTACCTTTACTCTCACATCTTCTGCTGGAAAAAGATTTCTTCACTTCTTGCCCTATGCAGTGTTCTGTGAGGAAGTGCAGTGCAAAATACAGTGGAAATTAAAAGGTTTATATATAGCACAGATCTGTTCTGAGCAGAAGATATTAAGCTATATTTCAAACACAAATATGCCACCTAATTAAATGGTCAAATGTTGAGTTTATAACAGTGGAAAGATTCCCGTTAACTTTTATGAACGCAGGACCAAACTTAAATACAGGCCAGGTAGCCAATGAAGATATTTAGATTTTAGCTTTCTATTCAACTAGAGAATAAATCTTATGAGGAGTGACTGAGGGAGCTGGGGCTGTTTAGTTTGAAAAAGAGGAGGCTGAGGGGGGAACCTCATCATTGTCTACAGCTATCTGAATGGACATTGTGTAGAGATAGGTGCTGGTCTCTTCTCACAGGTGTAATGGAGGGGTAATTAATTAATCCAGGATGATATTTTTCCAAAATTAATATAGTTTATTAATACTGTTATTCAGGACTCACCCCTGACCACTAATTTTAACAATAATCAGTTCTTCACACAATCATGGAAACATTATACAGAGGAATAACTACATCTAGAAATAACTAGCAATAACATATAAGTAGTTATTGAACTGGGAGAGAAGGTTCTTGTGGTCAATATACTGCTTGCAGTTACTTGTACTGCTTGTCCACTAGATGGACTCAAGGAGCTTCCTTCTGCTTGTGGCAAAAGGCAATTAGTCAATTACAAGAGGCTTTAAATATTTACTCACAAAATATAAGTCTCCTGATTCCCTGGGACTAACTACAGATTCAGACGGTACCCAAATGCTTTCAGGGAATTCTGTTACTGTCTTTTCAGCTGCAGAAGCTTCTGATTCTTCCCAGACTTTGCAGGGTGCTGGGGAAAGGAGGCAGACAATCTTTGACCTGGTCCTGATATCTCTGGATGATCTGTGTGTCCAGGACTTCCCATCTTGGCATGAGACTTTCAGGTGCAGGCAGGATGTCTTGCAATGTGCAGTCTCAGCACAATGTCACACTGGTTGTGCAGGCCAATCGCGTGGAAGCATTTGGAGCCTGTTCCTGGTAAACTCAAGGCAGAGGAGTTTTCAGGCAGTTCAGGATGCACTGAGGCAGTGAGAAATGGCAGCAGGGAGTGGCAAGCAACAAGCACAAATACACCAGCAGAGCACGTTGTGCTATCTGTTCATCTCTTTTTACCAACACAGCCCAAGACTAATGGGCCTTCGGACACAGAATAGCCAATCAGAATGGCAGGTAGCCAAGCTTGACCATATTAGGTGAAGCCATAGGTTTGCTTTACCCTTTTAGGGCAGGACACAGGCCTTGCACAGGGCAGGCACAAGCTGAGCATGTGTACCTTGTTTACCACAGGATGCAAACAAGTCTGGGCAGGCCAGAGTCCTTAGACTCGGTGGCTCCAGGTTCTTTGTCGTCTTTCCCGTGGTTGCTTCTCCCCATAGCAGAAGGAGGGAGAGCAGAAAAATATGTCTGGGCAAACCAGGACATATATAAGCCTATTTTGGCCTATTCAGGCCTACCATGACAACAGGTAAATAGTGATAGAACAAGAGGGAATGGCCTCAAGCTGCAACTGTGTAGGTTTAGAATGGACATTAGGAAACATTTTTTTACAGAAAGAGTGGTCAGACAATGGGATGGCCTGCCCAGGGAAGTGGAACTCAACCCTGGATGTGTTTAAAAGTCATTTGGATGTGGTGCTTGGGGATATAGATTAGGGTGAATTTTGTAGAGTAGGGATATCAGTTGGACTTGGTGATACTGAAGGTCTTTTACAACCTGAATGTTTCTGTGATTCTGTTATTCTGTTACTCTTATCTGGAGATTTCCTTCACAACTGACTCATGCTGATAAAAAGCTGCCTTCCGTATTTAAGTGCAGTCAACTTTGGCTGCTTATGTACACTGCTTTGACCCTAAATAGCTTTGGTACAGAGGACAAAAATGCAAATAACACATGATTAAACAAATACAAAGAATACAGAGTGTCAATGGGTAAAGACTAATTCACCATCATATGTGACCTCATCTGAGAAGGAGTATGACAATGAAGATCAGAAACCCAAGACACCCAGCGACTGCAAAACATCTAGGAGGAGAATCAACTCCAAAACCACTTGGAAACAGACTTGGCTTCCACATCGCACCAGTGAAACATTCCCTGGAGGGGAATGGAAGCAGAGAGGACAGGAGGGAGTATTTTGGTTCATTCAGTTTCAAACACCATCACCACCATGACAAACCATGCTAACTCTCTACCAAGCTGTTAATACCTGGAGACGTTTTTCTCCACACTTAAAACACTGAGAGCCACTCTGGGCATGAGGTTCCAGATACAGGAACAATTCTCATTGCTGATGTATTTAGAGCCTAGTGCTCAGATCTGCTCCCAGAAAGATGTTAACTGAGTTTGCATTTTCGTAATTCTCTTACGTTGAGCCTCATTCTAGAAAGGAATCATTGGCATATTCTTGCCAATGGTAGCTGATTTTCAAAAAAATTTAAATGTAGATAATGGAGTGAAGGAAATAAAGTGTTTTGAAGTTTTCTTCAATCATGATGCTTGGTCCAGTTGCTAATGTTCAAAGAACTGTAAAAAGCATAATATGAAAATTTTCCCAGGCTAGACATTGCAATCAAGCAATTCCACAGGTAATAGAAATCTCAGATGGAAAATTTCAGATCTGCAGTACTCAGATTCCTTTCACTTTCTGTTGAGCTGCATAGAATAAACCTTCGTTCGCTTGAAACTCAGTGTTAAAGTATGAAAATGTTCATAACCACCAATAACATTGGTTTACAGAGCCACTTACATTTTTTATAAAAAGGTTGAAAGTGATTCAGCAAACCCTTTGGGATAGCCTTGAATAAAATCTTCTGTAGATCTCAGGGCTGGTTGAACTGATGGGCTATTTTCTGTCTTCAAACTCTGATAGTGAAACTCTTTGACTAAATTGAGAGGGGAGGGAATTTTTCACTTATTTTTACAGTCAGGGTTTAGAGGTATTCTTGGTATGATAAAACTGATAATTTTATACAGAAGTATCCTAAATCTGAAAAGAGTAATTCATTCTTTCTCTATACCGGCAAAACCCTAACACCTCTCCTGACCTCTACAACACCCCTTTGAACCTGTTCCTGGGGCGTTCCTGAGGAGACAGTCAGCCATGATATACTACATGCAGATTGATGTGACCACCAAAGGAATGTTTCCTTTGCTGTAAGAACTGTTTTTCATAAGAGATTTTCTGTTCCTTTTCAAGTTGTTTTTCAAGAATCCTTATCGTTAGCATTTATGAATGTTCTACACGTTCAAATATGCACCATATTTATTAGTTTCTGGATGAGGTCATCTTGAATTCTTTGAATTTCCTGTTGCATTTCATTCTAAAAAGGCAGATGCAGGTCTCTAATATGGATGGGGAAATCCTAAAGTTATTTCCCCAGAGCAAAGGATTCTTCATTCATGGGATAAAACATAGGTAGAAAAGTGTAACTTCTCATTCAGTCTGTCTTAGAAAAACAATTAAAACCAAGACACTGGAAACTATATTATCCTTAAGACGTAAGCTCTAGAGAAACTGAGTTGTGAGACCTAAACTGTTCTGTTTCTCCACATAAACACCCAAAATAAGGGCACAAGTAGTTAAAAATGTTTCAAATTAATATTCAAACAAAAGTTTTCAAGGTTTCTTTATGCAAAACAAAGTATCATAAAAGAACACAGACTCAAATTTCATCTGTGTGTACATTAAAGATTAGTACAAAATATACTCCACCCTCATCTGGCTCATACACGAGCTCCATTATTAGTCAATCCCTTGATTCTCAGTTTACATTAGATGTAGCTAAAACCCAAGGTGGGGCTGCAAATCTGTCCTTAGTCACATAGATCTTTCTTCTTGTGCAAATTAAGCAGCTGTAGATATGTTTTCCTTTAAATAAGTTTCATTTTGTTTTCAAATGACCCAAAGTGGGTTGTGCAGTTAAGGTGCGTTTGAGAGAAGCTTGATATGTCATTGGTACCAAAAAGCAGGTACACAAATGTCATGGCAAAGATAGCATCCTCATGCTAATTAGTAAGTCACTGCAGCTGTTTTAAATTAGAGTTGTCCAAAGGAAGACGTCCTGGCTCCTAGTAAAAAGCATATGTGAATAAAGCGAAGAAACTGGAATCCACTGACCTCCATGAATACTCATTACTATCCAGAAACAAAAAAAGGAAATTATGAGAGTCATTCTCTGAAGCTACCAGCTGAGCATTAAAAATAATTAATTCCCAATTTTATTTTTCCACATAGAAACTGCAAATCTCAAACAGAAATCCACAAGTATGAAGAGGAGGTGTAAGCAGAGCAACCTTTCCAAATTGCCCTTCACTGAAGAAAAAAGTTGCAACTTTAAAACCCTAGCTAGGAGAAAAAAAAAAAAAAAAAAAAAGTAAATTCTGAATACTAGGGCCCTGGATTTTCATCTACTTTAAATAATTCGTAGCCTTTTAAAAAATTCTCTGTTACTAGGGTGCAGTCAGTCTATCACGTTGAGCATATGCCTGTCAGCATTGTATTTTCATGCAAGAAAATCTCCAAGATTTCTAGGTGCCATGTAGATAAATGACAGGCACGTATCTTTTCACTTCCCTCTGATGCAGATTTTTCCCCTATTCAACCAGAGAAGTAACTGGCAGTAGGTCATAATGGAGGGGTGCGATTGTTTCACAGAAAGATGATTGGAAAAGGCCACTTTCCTTCTAGTGATATTCATACTTCTGGGTAATTTGGAACAACACTTTTTTTTTTTTTTTCTTTTTTTTTTTTTTAATACCACATTACACACTTTGTTTTTTATTATATTTTTCGCTGAAACTCGAAACATCTGCTGTCTGATGTCAGCTGGTATATGCGGTAGTAGTGTGGGTGGAGGAAGAGATTTTTTCCCTCACAAGAAAGACGCAACTATGGAAAATATGAGGCTATGGAAAAGTGTTAGCAGGTGATATAAAACATTTCTATGGCTTACACAGGTTAGAGTATACAGATCCAAACTGCCTCTGAATGACTGCAGTTGTCACATCTTTAAACTACAAAGATTTGACAACTGCAACGGCGATTAGCAGAGCAAAAGAATCTGTTTTCTTTGAAATTTTAGTCCCCAGGGGAACTCTTCTGAGCTAGGAGGACTAACACTTGCCCCTGTGACATGTTCCAAAGCCACCATATAGAATGGGAGAATAAAAGAACCAAAGGCTTAGCTGTCCACCCTTTCCTCATCATTATACTTTGTAATTATTTTTTGTCTTAAAGATGAATTATTTTTGAAGTGTCAGTTTGTTAATTTGAAGTATGTTTGAATACTGTGCCACAACACAAACGTTTGCTGAGTTACTTAATCCTAGATGATGTTCCTTCAGAAGCTCTCTGACAATCATAAAGGGAAGGAAGTTTTTGAATCTAAGCAGAAACTGGTGACATTCCTTCCAAACACCTACTTGCTAGTTCAAATCTTCACATACTCAAGTGCACAGCCCCAGAAATTCAGGCTAAGACTTTGCAATACCTGCACATTCACCCCAGCCAGCTATGAGGACATGCCACAGTGTTTGGTAGAGCTATGGCAGGAATACTGAGCAGGGAGCAACTGCTAACTCGCTCCTCCACTACAAGAAACTGTAAGTGACAGGTCCAGTAAAACCAAAGAAAGGGTTTTTTTTTTCACATGATGTGTAATTATACTATGGAATTGTCGATTACTGCAAAGTTTATATGAGTTCGAAGTTGATCAAATTAATGAACTAAAAAGCCATCAAGAGTCATCAAATACAAAGACTCCATCCACACCTGAGAGATTTGTAAGGCACAAGGTATTTGGGGCTGGAAGAGCATCTAGGGGAAGTATGGCTACATTTATTTTTTTTTATATTCTTCACTGCACATCTGTTTTCAGCTACTGTTAGAGACAGGATTATAGAATAGTGATGACCCTTTTCTTCTGAACTAGTACATATATCCTCATGGTCTTGTATCATGAAACAGAGATACCATATCTGGAGAAGTCCTTTAATATATCAAATATATGGTATATTGTTATACGGTAAGATACCATGTTATTATATTCTAATAGACCAGCACAGGAATGGGTCTCTGGGACAACTGTCTTAACAAGATCTAAGATCTCTTAAAGAAGGAAGAGTACTTGGGATGAGAGAGCTGGTGGATAGTTTCCCTTTCTTTCCTTGCCTTTGGAGGAATAGGCTGCCTGTGTTATCCTGTGCTTTTCACTTTTCCATGTGTCTTAGCAGGCAGACCTCAGCCTTCTTTTGCAAGGCAGCCTTGCAGGATAGACTAGTATGCAGCCTTTTCATGCTAATTAGAGCCAAATGCCACAAGCATGGAGGCATAAGAAATTCAGAAAGCTTCTGTGGAAGTGTCGGTATGGATCTTCTTGATGTTTCTGTCTTTTGCCGACTCTTTCCCCAAGCATGCAGGCAGCCTAGATCTAGCTCTCAGTCTCAGAGCACATGGGTTCAGAGAATTGTAAGTGAATAAAAAAATGGTCCCCTCATCATGATTCCTACATGTTTTACAAGGCATCACAGACATAGGAGAGCTGCTCTCTGGGTTGAATATAGGGATCTGTTCTTTTCTTGCGTAGATAAAGTAAATTACTATTTCTCTGTCTTAACAGTAAAAATCCAACTCCTGCTGAGACTGGAGTTGTACCTTGCATGCTGTTAAATGTCCTACATGGCCTGATTAATTCCCATTAGGGACTTAGCCCTTAGAGAATTTTGCTATGATCCCTCTCCACAGACATCCATAAAAGCCTTGAAATATACTGGCATTATGCCATCTAGGTGCAGATGAGTTCAACTGGATTGCCCTAACATTGTGACCCCTCTCTGAAAGACAGGCTTCTGCTTTGGTGCCAGAACATAATGTAAGGAGATCAGGGAAATGCTGTTTGGTGCAAGCCTCCAGGCAGGCATGCACCACCAGCTGGGCTGTGAAATACAGGTTGTAGCCCAGATATCCCTTCTAGAAACAGTGCAGAAGAGTGCAGAAAACCAGCACCTAGCCAGATGTCCCCTTGCATTTGCCAAGAGTTGTGGAAAGCACAAGGCAGGCTGTTCTCTTCATGTAGAGCTATACAGTGTGGCTGTGAGGTCAGTGAGAAGTAAGCAAGTGGCATCTTCACGAGCCCTTTAGAAGACCTTGGTGATTGTACAATCTCAGTTCAACAAATTTTTATCTCACAAATATTTCTATATTTATTCTAGTTAGCTTTCCTTTAAGGAAAATCGATCTTTCTTTAATCCATACTCTGTAATTTCTCATGTTGAGCTCTCCTGAAGTGAACATACAACTGCATGCTAGTGACTAAAGATGAAGTAGAAACTAATTTCAGGGTTTGGCGCATAGCAGTTTTAAGAAATCACACCTGGACTGGGACTTTGGGTGCCAAGATTTTATCCTGGAGCAAATTTTTACAGCCAAGTTTGAAACCCCTGAAAATGAGAAAAGAGGGGAATGTTATAATGGAAAGGCTGGCATGACTTCAGCTACTGCAGAGTAGCCCAAGAAGTTGATGAGGCCGAGAATTAGAAGCAAATCTGCCAGCTTTCACTCTGTTCAAATAAGGTAAGTCATGCTAAAACGTTTGACTGCTTTATATAAAAAAAAAAAAAAAAAAAAAAGTTGCCTTTACATCTTGAGAAAGCTACCAGTTATTAAAAAAGAATAAAAAATAACACAAATACACTTTCAACCAGACACTGCTTTGTTTTCTTTGTGCTCTGTGACTTTTCTGCTCAGTAAAATGGGATGTGGGAAACTACCTTTAAAAGAATTTGACTGTTCCTGACTTGAAATTTGGGCTTTACCTATCCAGCAAAAAGCAGTATAATCTGGGCCATTCCCCAACAATAGAGTGGTGGCAGGCTAAATATAGCTATACTTACAGTTCCAGAACTGGCATCTAACACCAGGGGCTTACAATAACACTGGAGCTGCTGCTGCTCCAGCAACAGTCGAGGCAAGGCGGGGGCAAAACTCTGTTTGTTTTTCAGCCGGGACTTCATTCTTCACTCAGCTGTTTGCTATTAAGGCTGGAGCAGTAGCAGTGAGAAATTCATTGCTGCTTGCTCTCTCGAATCCTGACATGGTAACAGCAGAGATCCAGCTAGCCAAATCCACAAAGGATCAAGGGAAGGGGAAAAAGAGAGCAGCAAACTTTGAGTGCTTGCCGTCTTGTTTTTATAGCACCTTTCATCCCCAAGGAACCTATTTACTGAGCATCAGACTCTGCCCCACTCCTGCAGAGGTGTGTATTAGTGAGTACTGGAAGCAGAACAAGGAATTTCTTCTCACCCTTCTCCTCCACCCTGCTGGTGCAACCTGTATGACTAGAAGGTATTCCCATCACAGAGACTGTGGTGTCTCTCCAGCTGTCACCTGCACTGTGCCCCATGCCAGATCCTTTCCCCTTCCTGACTGAGAGGAGAGATCAGGGACAAAGTGAAGTGGTGGGGAAACATAAGTGTTCCCAATATGGACTTGCAGCTCTCTGCTCCTTATGAGGGAACAAGATAAAGCATTAACTCAGTTAAACTCATCCTAATGCTCTGACAGCTACTGAATACAATTCTGCTCGCACCATCACAGGTGTAAATAGAAGTGAATTGCACTGTACATATATTTCAATACCTTATTTTGGAAGGAAAAAACAAACAAACAAAAACCAAAGAGAGGATTACATGAGCACATCTCTGTTTTGAGAGTGGAGTCAATAAGATGACCTAGTGCTGAGGGTGAGTACTCAGCCCCACTTAGGTTTAGTGGGAAATGCAGACTCCATAAACGTGACACAGGCTCGGTGAAAAGCAGAGACTCTTTTCCAAGACAAAGTGTGCTCCAGCACACTCGCTACTCGAGAAAAATAAAATTGCTGCCAGGGACACTGCTTTTGTGCAGTAGGTAAATGCTACCAAAGCAAACTGCTGCATTTCAGACTAGGCTTCTCTGCCGTTGCAGAAAGCAGAGCTTTCAGCTTCTCATAGAGAGCTCTGGAGGAGGAGCCTTGGCTTGGGGTCCCTGGGTACAAAGGGTGATTTCTGCTAGTTCTGCTCTGAAGCACTGCAGCTGAATGACGCCTGCTGGATGCATACTGAATGGGTGAGAGTTTGTGCATAGAAGCTGGTCACAGCAGTGGAGATGTTTTGCTTTCATTCTTCTGCAGTCTGTTTATGTTTAGAAGTAAAATGGTATGTAAGAACATAGCCACTTTTCTGCCAGTATAACTGCTTCCCCTCCTGGGGACTCCATGCTGTCTGGCTTGTGAGCTAAGCGATAAGATTCCCAGGACTAGGAATTTTGTTTTGCTTTTTGTTGCCTCCTTGTCCTGTTGACATAATGATCTCATATGCAAAAACAAATCACCCCCTGACCTCAGCATAACAAATTAAATGTGATACTTGACACATGGGCTCTCAGACTGCCTGTTTTCTCCTGCTGCTCTAGAGTAAAAGAGTCTGTTTCCTGCTATCTGCAGCCTGCAAACTCCAGTACAGTTGGGGTCACTGGCAGCTGTCACCTGTGAGCCTATGCCTTCCAGCCATGCTTTCTGATTAAAGTTAATGATTCAGCTATGTCCCTACAAGAAAAACTAGATATTGTTTGGAATTATTGAGTAGGAAAAAAAATAAAATAAAAAAATCAGGTAGTAAACAATTGCTTTAATACAGAGAAAGTCTGTATTACTCAGTAAGAAGCAAATCCGTTGTCACTAGATCTGCATTGGTAGACATAACCAAGGCTGACTGTAAAGGGCATGTGTGCAGTGTAAGCAGTATGAACACAAACTTCTTGATATTCAGCACACCTGTGAGACAATCCCATGTGGTCTGCCCCACCATCATGTCTTCTGCCTACACCAAAACTTGAACTCCCTGCTAAGTCAAACTGTGCATGTTGTGTGTTGGCTTGCATCCTGACCCAGATCTGGATGGATCTATCTGGCTTAGCTGGTGAGACTTTCTCTTACAAGTTGGAGGGCCAGTGCCTCTTTCAGCATTATGAAAAAGGCAGCAAAAAATGAAAGATTCACACTTGTGAAAGTGTCGGTCAGTTACCCTATGGGAGCTACTCTCCTTTATTTTGAAACCACAACACACTATATTTATTTCATTTTTATAAATACCTGCTAAACATGTAGATGTTCAGGGCTAAGCTGTTCTCGGAAACATACCCAGCACATACAGGATAACAGGTACATCCTATTTGCAGAACATTTGCAAATGGGTACCTGAAAAGTAATGTCGTGGTAGGCCTAAACAGGCCTCTTGGGCTTGTACATGTCCTGGCTTGTGCAGACATGTTTTTCTGCTGTTTTGGGGAGAGAGCAACCGCGGGAAAGGGGACAAAGGACCTGGCGCCACTAAGTCTGGGGTCCGGGGCCTGTCCATCACCTGTGGTTGCTAGGGGGCACATGATTGCCTTGTGCAGGGCCCGTGATCTGCCCAAAAAAGGATAAAGCAAGCCTATGGCTTCACCCAATATGGCAAAATCTTGGGTAACTGCCATTTGATTGGCTATCTTGTGTCCAAAGGTCCAATTGATCTTTGGGCTGTGTTATAAAGGAGCAGGGAACACGGGGTGCGTGCCTTCCACCATTACAGATGCCTGCTTGCATCCTGCCTGCTGCCTCCACGCATTCGCCAGCGTGATACAGTGAGACATCCTGCCTGTAAGAGCCTGCTTCCAGAGTCAGCCAGGATCAGGTCAGAGATTGTCTCCTATTCCCCAGCGCTCAGGAGCCTGGAGAAACTTTAAAGCCTCCGGCAACTTTCAGCCCGGCAACACGGGAAACCCCGCCACGTGCTTTGGGTATTATTTTCCTGTGATATATTTTTGTGAGTAAATACCAAGCCTCTTGTAATCATTGATTGCCTTCTGCCATAAGCAGAAAGCTGCTTTCGGGTCCATCTAGTGAACAAGCGGCGTACTGGCCGCAGGTGGTACATTGACCACAACCTTCTCTTTTCCAGTTTGGTTTGAGTACTGTTAATATATATATTTAACAGTTATTTCCAGATCCTGTTATAACCTGTATATTGTTTCCATGACGTTGCTAGGAGCCTGTTACTATTGTTATTATTGAATGGTGGTAGGGGGTGGTGCGAGTTCCGATTGTTTGATGTTGGTGAATTATATATTAGTATTTTTGTAATATCGTCTCGCAGTACCTAATTACCCCTCCCCGACAAGTAACTAAGAAATACTTATGGTTTATTGCATTGACAGACAGGGACTTTTATACCTTTATGTTTCAGTAACACATCTGCTGAAGATCCAGGAGCCATTGCTGTACAAGGCCGCACTCCAACCTGTGGATATGCAAGTCTTGAGCTGAGTCTGATCCCTGTAGCTATTTAATGAAACAGATGTGTCAGCCTGGATTTTGACACACTTACTCACTTTAAAGAAAGAGGCAGCTTGACCAGTGAGAAAGTGTTACAGCAGACAGCCCACATGCTATGTCATACTCTATATATAGCATTACTACAATAATATAATGAATACGACCCCTAGCTAATCAATTATTCCACCACTGTCAGATGCAGTTACATTTGAATCCCTGTTAACAAGTCCAGTGTGCATCTGCCAGTTATGCAGAGTTCAGATCATCTGGCACTCTTTTAAAGCTAACATCTGCCCCGAGTTCTGTGCAACTTTTTGGCATGAAACCATGAACATTCTTAGCAATCAATGATGGTCAGCTGACCTGGGGCTTTCTTCTTACAAAGCTACTTACCTTTACTTTGCCCAAGACACCTGTATTGCTCAGTACTAAATTAGCTTTTCAATATACTTTTATTCCAACAGTTAAAGTATCCATTTCACTCCTGAGAAATAGCTGGAGCTTACTGTATTGAGGCACAGCTGGTATGAACCTCATTAATCTTGAAGCAGTGTAGTATATGCCCAGCACAGATTTGGCACTGGGAAGGAAGGAAATAAGAACATTCCTTCAGAAGCTGTGAACACCTGGTATTCTGCACAGGTTGCTATAGAAAGTGTAGCCCACCTTTGCAGCGCACTTACAGATATAGCATCTCCTAGCAGCTGTCTTGACTTATTTTGCAGGGGGGAAAAAAAAAATTATTGCAGGTTGTCAGTTTCTGTGTGATATCTACAAGTTCACTTACCTCATGAAATTATCTACAAATGCTGAAGAAGGATTAATTTCAAATGTACAAAGATTTCACAGGACCTCAGAGATAATGCTCATTGGATTGTCTTTCAGCAGCTGTTGCAACTAACACAACCACATGCCAGCATTCCTCACTTGCTTGCTCATGACAAAAATCAAATCTTCTCTTCATCCTTCCACTACTATATTTGGTGTGGTAAAAAGTATCTTCCACCTTATTAGAATATCAAACCCAGAGCAAGGATATGCCTTTGTAAACATTTGAAGCTATCACTGTCTTCACTAGAGAGAGATATCAAAACCTGTACTTTTAGAAACACCATTTGAAATTTTTTAATTTCTTCAAAAACATTAACTAATTTCTCTGCAGGTCTTCATGCTAGTAATCATCACCTCTATTTTATACCTGAGCAAGTGAAGCTAGAGAGATCTGTTATGTCACATCTGACTTAGTTACCACAGCTTTGTTTTCTTAGCCTATCTCCTCCTTTCATCCCTATTTGTCTATGCATGAGATTAATACAACCTTAAATCATGGTGACAGTGACCTTCTTCGATGTTTTGGAAGCAGGCGACTGTTGGGGTTCAGTTGTGCCGTCTAATTGTATCTTAAAACCTAGGAGTGCCATTTAAATTTATAGTGCTATGTGTGAGTAAAGATAGCAGAGTGTGATTTAAAGTTTAGTTTAAGGAACGTGCTAGATTCTTGAACTCCAACCATGTGCACTTATTAAATAGTCTCGTTACTCTTTGATCTCAGTGGGATGTGCCAAGAATAAAGGTACTAGGGGTAAAGTTGTCAGACAAAAATCCAGTCACATGTGACTAAAAATTCCAAATAAGAGATTGCCTACTATTCTGATGACATTACCTATGGTGTTGCTGAGCATGCTTATAGTTTCTTAGTACTCAACTGCTATTCAGTATTTGAGGAAATACTGCATTGTTACTTTTGCAATGCAATTTATTCCTCCATACGCATATATATCTGAAGCAGCAGTATTTTCAACAAAACAGAGCTATGCTTTGGAAATCAGGCAATAAATGTTCTAGCTCAGATGCCTGAGCTAGAGAGGTTTGTCTGTTTGATTGACTCTTAAATAACAGGACACAATACAGAAAATGTTAATTACATCAATTAAAGTTCTGCTAGGCTGGTTTAGCTCTTACAAGGAAATTAAAATGCAATCCCTCCAAAACATGTTGCTATTTTGTAGTAATAACATTACGTCAAATATCAGAAAGTTTATGACCCATGGGGAAATAAAAAGCAAAGCTGATAAGTTAATCTATATTTTTGATTATGTTAATAAATTTCAAAACCAACAAAAAGAAACAGATCCAGAGCAGCCCTATCTTCATCACTCTGAGGATTCCCTTTCAATTTTTCTGTGCTTCAGACACCTACTCTCTCCACAGCAGACTGAGTTAGTGGTGTTTTCTGTCTCCCACAACAAATCAGCTGATGCAGCCATAACATATAGTCATATCTTAGCACTAGAAAATTTGTACAGCTTTGGGTATGGACCTGCTTACTCTGAGCTTGGTGGGCACCAGGAAGCAGAGGGCAACTTCATTACTTCAGAAAGAAAGCAACTACATGCTGCCCTTGCTCAAACAGGCAACTTTAGCAAATCTTAGCCTTTTATTCTGAGTCAGGGAACTTTTCTTGAATTTCACAAATGGTGTTTATTTCAAGTCTTACAGAGAAGGATGGTATGAATTTTTCCCACAAAGTTTCTCACCCTTACAGCTGGTAAGAAAGGCATTTGATGTAGTTAAAACTTAAATTCCAAAAGACAGAAGAGCAATAAAGAAAACTCAGATGCATTTACTTGATGCTTGAGGTTTTTAGGACAGTGACTTTTTTTTTTTGGAAGCTTAGCTTAGCCCAGGGAAAGGGAGAATATTTTCATGTTTGGGATTTGAAGTCATAAAGTAACAGTCTACAGCAGTGTAGCACATGCATGGTACTGCTCCTTACTGCCCCAGGGCTCCCACAGCAGCACACTGACCACACACCGCCCAGACACTGCTTGTCAGCGGCCAGCAAACAACATCCCAATGGCAAGACTTCCCTTTGATTCCAGATGCTAGTCCAGAGACAGAGAAGCAAGGAAGAACTACTTCCTATCGTCACCTAGCCCTGAAGGAGACAGCTGCAATACCTGCAGAGATGAGAACAATGCCTAGGAGACTAGCACACATTCCTCAAGCCCAGTAAGCTTCCCAGTAACATGGCACACAGTACATGGGCGAAGTCTTGACTGGTGCAGTGTATTCATTCACAGCGTTGTTAAAAGCCCAAAGATCATCTCAAGTCTCTAGTTCCTGGTGCTTTAGTGAGACTAGAATTGAAGGGAAACAATCTTATTTACTGCATTGTAAAGGACCTGCCCTTTCCTTTCTGAAAAGAGAAGGAAAAATAAACCGAACCAAACCAAAAAAGCACAAACGAAAAAAACCCACCCAAACCTTGCTGTTACTTTTTTTAACTGTAGCAACAGGCGAAGTTCATTTACCGTCTTCCTTCCTCCAGGGCACTGTCTCCTACAGATGACATCTGAGAGAGCCCCTAAACAGAGCTGCTATGTGAGGAATCCTGACCAGCAGAAAAAAACAAGGCACAGAAAGTGCTTTATTCCACTCCAACCCTCACCTTCTTCCTGTTGCTGGTGAAGCCACCTGCTCTGCCTGAAACCAGACAGGCCTGCATGCCTTGTTGATGCAGGTTACCTTCATGTGTTGTTAGGCCATGATAGGTGACTTGCAGATCACCATTGAATATGGACTGCTTTATGTAGCACTGTGCGTGTTTGTGAGTGAGAATGACAGGAGATTCACAACCATTGAGCCAAAATATGGCCCTGCTCATGGAGGCAGAAGGTATTATTGAAATGCAGTTCTGAGTAACAGCCTGCTGACAGAATGAACAGGTAACCAAGGAGGGACTTGATGCTCCTTCCTTGGTCTGCAATAAGGAGCAATAAGGAAAAAAAGAAAATTAGAAAATAAAAAAATAGAGCTCTCTTCACATGCTCCTTTGCTGCCTCATTTGTATCTTTTATAGCCTCAAAGGTTTTCTCACCTGTTCAAGACCCAAACGGATGTTTACAAACCCAGATACCTTGATTGTGTGTTTGGAGAGGGAAGTACTTCCTCTTAGTTCCTGGGGACACATCTTTCCTATATGATGGCTCCATTTTAGTCTACACATATATAATACATCTAACTCTCAGCCTTCCAAAGTGAATTCATCCAAAGCTCCACAATGAAAATCTGAGAGATGTCTGTGGCCCTCTGGCCACTCACCAGTGAAAGAGAACTGAAAGTTCAAGGCATCTGATAAGGGCTTGTAAGAGCATATACTGTGATATTTCTTATAGGCAGAGTGCAGAGATTATTATTAGGGTGCTCAGCATCTTTCTGTCTCGACCCAAATAATTTTCTGATACTTTAGTTTGTCCTCTTTCAGGACTGCAAAATCCCAAAGTTGGAAAACTTTTTTGAAAATTCTTTTTCAGATTTAAGTTAAGGATCATAGAAACCCACTCCCTGCTTACAGACGCATACCAGTCTGTACAGAGGAAATATTTAAGTTGCTGAGACTTCACCCAGAGCCTTTAGTGAATTCGACAAGATGCTGCCTCATTACATAGTTTCCCTGGATCCTTCTGAGTGTCAAAGCACCCTCAAGCCGCTGCCAAACTATTCTGCAGTGCCATCTAGTGAGACAGGCTCATTTTCACAGAGCTTTTCACTGAGCCTAGGCACGTTCCTGCACCACTTTTTATTCGTTCACTAAAGTTTCTCTTTCTTTCTAATCTAAACCCCCTTTCATATCTTTTGGTGTTCATAGCCCAGCCAGACCAGCTCTTTGCTCCTAATGTGAGGCCAAAGTCTTGCCTCTGGAGTGGTTTTCCAGCCTTCCAAGAGTGAAAGTGAATGGCAGCTTTGCATTTAGCACAGATTAGATAAGCGCCCTTCTAGAAAACCTGGAAATGTGACACTAAGACATGTGTGAATTCAATCTTTTATGCTAGGGATGGTGTGCAAGTTGGAAGGAGGCAGATGTAGAATGAATGAGGAAAATGAGCAGCTAGGTGAGGGACTTAGGCAAGAAGTGGGAAGAAGGCAAGGGACCATATGGGGAAGAGGAACCTGAAGTTGCAGACAGGGTGCAGATGAGAAGCAAGAGGACTGGAAGTGTGACAGAAGAGGACATGAAGACACAGCAAAGCAAGGTGTTATGGGTGACTGCTCCTGTAGGTAGGATGAAGAAGATTCAGATTAGCAGAAGAGCTGAATGAAGGAGAATAAGATTGGAAATGATAGGGATAGAAAATACAGTGGAGACATAGATCCTCTTGTGGCTCACTTGGAAAGTTGTAACAGCAAATGGGAATGGTCAGACCTGAGCAGCAGCACTGGCAAGCTGGAATCAGCCTCACATAAGACTGAGGTGGATGTTCATGGAGAGTTGCTGAGGATGAGGCCTGTGAGAAATGTTAAGGGTGTCAAGTGATGACTATGCATGTGTCAATATTCTTGCTTCCAGTTTGATTATTTAAAGATTTAAGAATTTGAATGTATATATGTGAAGTGCATGCATATACCAACCTTACATTCAAGTCCATGGGGCCTGACGAGATCCACCCACGGGTCCTGAGGGAACTGGCAGATGAAGTTGCCAAACCACTGTTCATCATATTTGAAAGGTCATGGCAGACTGGTGAAGTTCCTGCTGACTGGAGAAGGGCAAACATAACACCCATCTTCAAGAAGGGAAAAAAGGTTGACCCTGAGAGCTACAGACCAGTCAGCCTCACCTCTGTGCCTGGCAAGATTATGGAGCAGATCCTGCTGAAAGTTCTGCTAAGGCAAATGGAAAACAAAGCAGAGGTGATTGGTGGTAACCAGCATGGCTTCACCAAGGGCAGATCTTGCCTGACAAATTTAGTGGCTTTTTAGGATGAAGTCACAGCGACAGTGGACAAGGGAAGGGCAACTGATGTCATCTACCTGGACCTGAGTAAGGCATTTGACTCTGTCCCACATGACATCCTGGTCACCAAGCTGGAAAAACATGGACTTGATGGGTGGAGCACTGCTGGATAAGGAATTGGCTGGATGGTCGCACACAGAGAGTGGTGATCAAGGGCACAATGTCCACCTGGAGACCAGTGACAAGTGGCATCCCTCAGGGGTCAGTGCTGGGACCAGTGCTGTTTAACATCTTTGTCAGTGACATGGACAGAGGAATCGAGTGCACCCTCAGCAAGTTTGCAGATGACACCAAGCTGTGTGGCACAGTCGACTTGCTAGAGGGCAGGGATGCCATCCAGAGGGACCTGGACAGGCTGGAGAGGTGGGCCCAGGCCAACCTCATGAAATTCAACAAGGCCAAGTGTAAGGTCCTGCACCTGGGTAGGCACAATCCCAAGCACAAATCCAGGCTGGGTGGTGAATGGCTGGAGAGCAGCCCTGAGGAAAAGGACCTTGGGGTCTGGGTTGATGAAAAGCTCAACATGAGCCTGCAGTGTGCGCATGCAGCCCAGACAGCAACCGAGTCCTGGGCTGCATCAAGAGCAGCGTGGCCAGCAGGGCAAGGGAGGGGATTCTGCCCCTTTACTCTGCTCTCGTCAGACCCCATCTGGAGTACTGTGTGCAGTTCTGGAGCCCCCAGCACAGGAAGGACATGGAAGTGTTGGAGTGGGTCCAGAGGAGGGCCACAAAGATGATCAGAGGGCTGGAGCAGCTCTGCTATGAGGACAGACTGAGAGAGTTGGGGCTCTTCAGCCTGGAGAAGAGAAGGCTTCGAGGAGACCTTATAGTAGCCTTCCAGTATCTGAAGGGGGCCTACAGGAACCTGGGGAGGGACTATTTATAAGGTCTTGCGATGACAGGACAAGGGGCAATGGGTTTAAAGTGGCAGAGGGAAGATTTAGACTAGATGTTAGGAGGAAGTTCTTTCTAGTGAGGATGGTGAGGCACTGGAACAGGTTGCCCAGGGAGGTTGTGGCTGCTCCCTCCGTGGAGGGGTTCAAGGCCAGGTTGGACGAGGCCTTGAGTAACCTGTGCTAGTGAGAAGTGTCCCTGCCTATGGCAGGGGGTTGGAACTAGATGATCCTTGAGGTCTCCTTCCAACCTTACCATTCTATGATTCTATGAAATTACTAACATATAATATAAATTAATGTACGATACAAATCCTACCACAGGATTAAAGGTCCTGCTCTGAGCTCTCCAAAACTAGTACTAGTTGCCCATGCTTCCTCATCCACCATATACCTATAAATGAAAAGGTATTCTCTCTAGAGAGAAGCCAAGAGGGTAGAGTAAGAGACCTGTTTGTAGGGGACTGTGCCTGCCTTTCTGTAGACAGGAGATTGAAGGAAAGGATGAGCTTGCAGCTAAGACAGTGAAACAATTCCACAGAGCCAGATATCTCTTCCCTTCCCCCACTATGCCCAGGGGACACATCTAATTTTGTAAGACTGATTTCTCTCCAATGCTGCTGAGTGTGTGTTCTTTGCTTTTGGGGGTGCCAGACTGGAATCTTTGAATGTGCTTTCCAGAAAGGCAGGGACTTAAAGTCATAAAAAATGTCATGAAGAATTCCCATGCTGAATCACTGCTGAACCAACCTGGATGGAGGTTATGTGTATGCAAGAAAACCATTAGCTTACACAGTGGCAGTTACTGGATTTTTCATGTGTTGCCAACCAATTTCCACATACCCAAACACAACAGTACTCTTTCAGAAGGTAGATGTCCCTGTGGTCTGATCTGCCATGATTTTTCATGCAGTTTTTATGGGGCTAGGAGTCAAAGTACTTATAAATGTAAACTGATATTTTAATAAAACTGCAGTAATGGGGGGTGGGGGAGAAGTCTTTTTCAGATTTCAGAATACTCCTTGTTGCAATTTCCATTTTGCTTGGATGGAAATGTGAAGTGGTGGCTGCACTGAGGATGAAGAAAACAGCCTCTTACAGCCCTTAACTGTATCTCCAAGCACCTGAAAGAGTACCACAATCACTCCCTGTTTTCAGTTCAGTAAAGGTTGGAATTTAGTGTACATCTAAGTAGCAAAAGGAAAAAGAAAAAACATGAAAGGGAGAAAAGCCACAATAAACTCATGGGGTATTTTCCATCCTGCAGGGTGGCCTTTTGGTATTTACATTACATAATACACAGCTACTAGAGTTACTGTGTCTTAGTCCAGAGAAGTTTCCGGAAACCAACTTATTTAGTGGCTAGGCATGAATGCTAACCCCGTCATTTGAAACACATAATATAGAATTTTATTCTACCCAAGGGTATATGTATCCATCATACTTGAGACATTCTTCTGTATGACAGATTCAGCTTGATGAGTATGTTTACAAAGGCTCTCTTCCTGGGATAATTGGCCGGTTTTGGTTTGGGGAAATAGAGACATTTGAAAAGTATTCTAACATACTATAAAACACAGTGAGTTCTGGCTACAAAGAGTCGAGGCTTGAGGGAATGAGCAAAACTCTGAAGGGAGAAATGGAATCATCAGTCCCAAATGGCCAAGAGGCCTTCTTGGGTAGGCTGTGGTTGTGACTAAAAGAGACATAGTTGACATTGCTGCTCCTTCCTGCCTACACCATACAGGACTCAAGAGTCATTTGTAATGCATGAGCTCAAATTTTCCCAAGACACCCTTCCCATGGAGCCATAAGGTCCTGTCAGTGAGATTCCTAGGATTTGCAAAGTCTTCACAGCTAATATGACATCCAATGACCTGAAGACCATCGTGAAGCCCATGGACAGGAAACTTTTTTAATTGCAATACAACCTTTAACTTCTCAGCTCCAAAACATCGTTCACTGCAAACATACAGGGTCAAGTGTGCCAGCTAGGTTTATGCACCAGTGGAGATTCACTGCTTCCTGCGTGTTCCTCTCTCCCTCCTGCCTGTTACAACAGTCCAAGTTGGTATCATTAGTGATTCCCAAATACCCCACTAATTTTTCCTGTAAAAGATATCTTCCCACAATTCAAAAGTACTAAAAGATGCATTCATTTATCATATTTGCCCATGCAATATCTGTATTTTTTTTTATTGTAAACATGCTGAGGGTTTCTATTTACAAATTACAGGTAATCTGTTATTTATAGCTACCCAAACCCAGAGACATTATGTGTGCTAGTTTTACTAGAAAATCAGAGGTTAGGCTGGACAGGGTCATGAAGCCTGCTACCTCTTTGCAGCTGCCAAACTGAGCACATTTACAAATAATAACTTTTTTTTTTATTTTTTAATATCTGTCTAATGTTCATTCTCAGAAATGGAGAGGAGACCCATCTTACACAAGCTTCCTTTTATGCTATGTTTGGTTCAGACCCACTCTTCATGACAGCACGGAGAGCGTTGCAGTTCTCTAGCTACATCTTTACTTGAGGATCTCAGTCTGTCTGTAAAGGATTCGGCTCTCAAACCAACTTCAGCACATCTGAGGACTCTAAGTCAGCATGTTTCTTATCCAGATTTCTTGTGAGAAAGTCTCTTTTTAATGTAATGATAAACCTGAGAGAGGAGGAAACAGTGATCAGAGGCAAGTTCCAAGAAACAAAAGCATCATTACAGTGGGAGAAGACATGGAGGAAGCAGGAGAAGCAGTGAGCAGTAAGGAGTGGCTGCTCCATTTGGAGGAATAATGCTGAAAGAAATCTGAAGAGGGTATTATTCTTTCTGTGCCAAAGTGTCAGACAGCCTTTTCCTGTGAGGCTCTGGAATAGTGATGCTTCCCAAATACTAACGTGTTATGGCTTTGGGGCTCTGAAACCAAAATGCTTTTTTTTTTTTTTTTTTGCACGGTATCAAAACCATCAATCACCCTCTGTCTTTACCTGGAAAGTTCAGGGTAAAATTCATGTTTATAAAGTTTAAAACACATGATCATTACCCACACATCTGTTTCTACCTGCTAAAAAATTATAGCAGGGAAAATTATACTTTCCTGGCATTTTTTTTTTTTTTTAAATCGTACTCCTGTTCCTCCTACCCCAAAGCCCAAGTCTGATGCTTTCAATGTAGCAAAGAGAGTTCCTATAGCCCTGACTGTCACAGAAACTGGCAGCTACTACAGAGCTGCTGCCAAAACATGTAACCAGTGTTAAGACAGCTTAGCCTGGTTAGGAACAAGTTCAGGAGTTTTGTGTTCATGGTGCTAGCATTCCAAAATGTCTCAGAGACAAGATCACCTATCATTATGCCCAACTAATGTCTTTCATGAGGTCTTTGTCCTTTTACCAGGAAAACATGTGATCTGGCCATTGATTTAGCTTCCAAGAGCATCAGAGTTATTTTAAGATGATAGCAGGACTGCAAGAGGATGGCAGTCAAAACATTTATCCACCACAAACTGCCCACAAACAAGCTTAGAAACCATCAGGTGTCAAAACCTACAGCTGAAGAGTAACTTGTCTACCACCAGGAATAGGCTGTGGTCCTCAGAGATGTCTAATCACAAACAGAACCAACAATGTGAGGATTTACAAGTGTGAAGCTGTTAAAAAGAGAGTGAGCAGTAATGAGTCACACAACCGAAAATGTACAGTATAGTTCTATAGATACCAAATAATCCCTAACAGGTGCTGTACTCTTTTGGAACACCTCAAAATTTGTCAGGGAGATTTTTAAATAGTTTCTTCCAAGTGGGCAATAGCACTAGACCAACAGTTACTAACGCCATCAGGAGCACAAGTCTAGTTCTTATGGGCCGAGAATATCCCCCAACTTCACAAGCATATAAAGAAATATCCACTCTGAAACAAGCTATGGGTCAAAGAGGAAAGTGGACCTGATGTACCATCAGTGAAAACATCGTTGTAACACTGTAGAGCTGTGTTCTGATAAGGCTTCAGTGCTACTTCAAGAGGAAGGGTTCCCATGTATTCAAAGACTCCTGAAAACACTGTCATAAGAACATAAGTAGCATTTTTGCAAAGGCAGAATACTTGTATGGGCTTGTTCTGTGGTCAAAAGTGGGCTGTGCCAGCAGACAGTGAAAGAGGGGAGGCAAAAGCCTGCTGCAAAATCTCAAAATTCATCTCATCATCTTCCAAAATGCAAATTTTCAAATAAAACTAAGAGTATGAGTTGAGCAAGTGTCTTTCATATCAGTAAAAAGGTTTTTGATAAGATCACCTTTCACACAAGGAGTCAAATGCCTCAAAGTCTGAAAACTGAAAAAGAAGCAGGCAAGAAACAGTCAGTGCTAGAATTTCATCTGCTGTATTGGAAAGAAAACGATTCCAGACAGACAGTAGTTTTAGTAAGTCACAAGTTGCCTCTTAGCATCATGTTACTATCTTTTGGATGATTTGTGTTATCCTAGGGAAACTCTGGTGTGCAGTGTCTTCAATCAAAAGATGTGAGTTCAGTCATTTCTCTGACCCTGGCATAAACAAAGGCGTTTTATGCCAAGTGGACATAACCAGGCAAGTGCTTTGACATTCCTATAGCAACAAGTAATTATTATTATTCCAGCTTTAGATATGACAATAACTTTCTTCTCTACTTACATAAGAAAGACCCATAGTTTTCTTTGTTATGCCTGGAAGGGAACACTTTATACCTCAGAGAAGAATGACTTCACAGAATCTCTTTTAGCACACATGCTCTGGAGTTTGATCAGCACAGCAGTATATTTACTTTACTTCATGATGTGAATGAATCCTCAATGCAATAAACTTGTTTCAAAGCAAAATTTCCAACCTGCTGAAGCCTCACATTGTTTTTTGTTGTAGTTATTAATAGCTTTTTTTGTCAAGGCAAAAGCCAGAAGTTACAAGTGACCTGAACCTGTGTTAGACATCCAAATAGGACAACTCGAGACAGTCGAGACAGTCGAGCAAGTTTGCAGGTGACACCAAGCTGGGGGCAGATGTTGGTGGGTTGGAGGGCAGAAGGGCTCTGCAGCGGGACCTCGAGCGCCTGGACAGATGGGCAGAGTCCAATGGGATGGCTTTCAACAAATCCAAGTGCCGAGTGCTGCACTTTGGCCACAACAACCCCATGCAGAGCTACAGGCTGGGGTTGGAGTGGCTGGAGAGCAGCCAAACAGAAAGGGATCTGGGGGTGCTGATTGACACCCGCCTAAACATGAGCCAGCAGTGTGCCCAGGTGGCCAAGAAGGCCAATGGCATCCTGGCCTGCATCAGGAATAGTGTGGCCAGCAGGAGCAGGGAGGTCATTCTCCCCCTGTACTCTGCACTGGTTAGGCCACACCTTGAGTACTGTGTCCAGTTCTGGGCCCCTCAATTTAAGAAGGACATTGAGGTGCTTGAGCGTGTCCAGAGAAGGGCAACGAGGCTGGTGAGAGGCCTCGAGCACAAGCCCTATGAGGAGAGGCTGAGGGAGCTGGGATTGTTTAGCCTGGTGAAGAGGAGGCTCAGGGGAGACCTTATTGCTGTCTACAACTACCTGAAGGGTGGTTGTGGCCAGCAGGAGGTTGCTTTCTTCTCTCAGGCAACCAGCACCAGAACAAGAGGACACAGTCTCAAGCTGTGCCAGGGGAAGTTTAGGCTGGAGGTGAGGAGAAAGTTCTTCACCGAGAGAGTCATTCGCTACTGGAATGGGCTGCCCAGGGAGGTGGTGGAGTCACCGTCCCTGGAGGTGTTCAAGGAAGGTTTAGACGTGGCACTTGGTGCCATGGTCTAGTCTTGAGGTCTGTGGTAGTGGGTTGGACTTGATGATCTATGAGGTCTCTTCCAACCTTGCTATACTGTGATACTGTGATACTGTGATACTGTAACTGAGCAAAGTAGCAGAAGATACATTCAGACTCATTAAGAAGAGAGCAATCGCAGCCTGGAATAATAATAGTGTGCTTGTCCAGCAGATTTCACATATATTGTTGACTCAATACAGCAGAATGTGTTAAGGGTCAATTTCAGTGCATGGGGAATCCTAGATTGAACAGCCTCCACTACATATATAATTATGTCATGTTACAACCTTTCTTCAGAGACGCACCAGCAATTGCATTGCTCAAAGCAGGTCTCTGAAGCAGAGCAGGTTTGCCTTTAACTTAACTTTGCCTTCAACATAATTTGTGGAGGGCTTTTCATGCCCACAAGAAGAAAAGGAATATTTAGAGAGAAGGGTTTTTTTACTCTTTAAAGTTATTGGCTGTCTCAAGCTGAACTGCTGGAACAGAGCTGCAGAAGAAGGATTGACATGCTCGATGCTGCAGAGAACACACAGATCTGCAGACTGTCACACAACCAGACCTTTTCTTGTATAACGTTTTAGAACATGTCTTGTTGGGGAAGCAACTTTGTAATGGATTAGGAACTTCTCCCCCCCCCCCCCCCNCCCCCCCCCCCATTGCTTGAAGTTACCCAGACTAACTCAGATGGTTTGAAAGTAAGATGCAGCTATATTTACAGCACTGTGAAATTTACAAGCATATATACAAATATATACAAGTATATACAAGTTAGAAATAATACAGAACTCCCAATTCTCTCCTGGACAAAGCAAACTGCCCAGAAGGGCTCAAGGCTAAGCCCCACCCCCTTTCTGTTTCCTCCTCCTTCTATCTCAGAAACCCGCACATAAACAGCTTATGTGTTAATTGCCAGTTAGAGATGAGGTGCCAGAACAGTTCTGGATTAGAAGAAAAGTGATTAAATTGAACAACACGGAGACCAGACAGAGAGAAGTGAACAGGACAACATTCCAGGAGAAAGCATCCCAACATCATTTATGTTTTGACTTTTTATCCCTCTCAGCAAACCAATGAATGATATAGACATCATCATTATTTTCTTTTCACAACCAATGATCTAATTTCTCTCATTAAATTGTTCCAATTACCCTCAAACCAGCACAAACTTTTACAATTTACAATTTCAGAAGCATTCAGAATTTTGTGTAGTAGCCATTCTCAGGGAAGTAAGCAGAGATTCACTGCAGCATCTTTGGGTGCAGGAAAGCTATATTCCTGTCCAAGAATCTCTTTATAGTTTCTGGTGACAAAAAAATTACCGTAACTCAGATTTTGTCTGATCTCCAATCAGACATTCAAATGAGTTAAAAGGATTAATAGAAATTACCATCACAGAAAAGATAATAGTTAAAACACTATAGGTCTGAACCAGCCTTTAACTACCGTTAAAGCCCAACCTCCACCTGCATTCTACAAGGCTATTTGCCCCTTTTACTGGTGTGTCTGGTGTTAGCCATGGGTTGAAACTATACATAAGGTCACATGGATCTGGATTGTAGTTCAATTCAGTGACTTTCGTGTTTCATTTAAAAATATAAGTAGTTCTCTCAGCTGTGCAGGTATTGCTTAATCGGAAGGGAGGCTGCCTGTGATGGTTTGGGAGTTCCCCACCCCCCCACACTTTGTAAAATGACCCAGACTAGAACTCAGCCTGCTGGAAGTTAAGGAATGAAGCTCTATTTACAGCTTAGCACAATATACAAGCAGATATATACACTATATACAGGAATATTTACAGAAATATACAAGTTAAAGGTAATACAGAAACACAATACCCCTCCCAGAAATCAGAGACCCCAGGAGGGGCTCCCAACCACCCTTCCACCTTCTCCCCACCCCTATACCTTACC
>WBNM01001983.1:64266-79305 GCA_013399055.1 Ramphastos sulfuratus
ATATACACTATATACAGGAATATTTACAGAAATATACAAGTTAAAGGTAATACAGAAACACAATACCCCTCCCAGAAATCAGAGACCCCAGGAGGGGCTCCCAACCACCCTTCCACCTTCTCCCCACCCCTATACCTTACCCCAAGGTTTGCCTTACATGCAAGGTGAGTTTGGAGAATTGGCCAGGGAGGTTAGAAGGAAAGTGATTAGCGAGGTTACTCAGCAGAGAGAAGGAAGCCAGAAGCTGCTAACGGCCCGAGAGACAACTGTCTTATCTATGTTTATGTTCTTCATTTTGTCCATCTTAGCAAGCCTATGAGTGAAGCAGACATCACCATTGTTTCCTTTTCACAGCCTATGGTATAATTTTCTCTATTAAAATGTTCCAATTAGCCTCAAACCAGCACACTGCCCCTTTAATGAACTACTGCAATCCCATTTTCTTAGACTCATTTTTAACACGCTGGTTTAGAAAGCAGAGAATCCCAACATTGGTGCTTTGCACCTGGACTCACCCCATTATTAAAAGAAGAAACAACCGGATAACAAGTTGTCCAATAACCAGAAACATGGAGAACTGTTCCCAAAAGAGCACCTTTGCTGCCAAACTCTGCCTGTGAGAGTAGCTGGTGCTCTGGTCATCAGGGCCCCTGTGGTGGTTTAAGGTTTATTAGAATATTCTAATAAGATAAATTGGTACTTTCCTGAAAGTTCAGTGCAGAATATAACTAAATTAGATCATTGGTTATAAAAAGAAAATAATTATAAGGTCTATATTATTCATTGGTTTGCAGAGGTATAGAAAGACAATGTATAAACAATTATATCTTCTTAGCTCTTGGGCACTGGATCTGTTAACTTCTATTTTGCTCTCCTCTAATCTCTTCCACTAACCTTGACTGACCAGATATCATGTGAGCTTTGCTGGTTATTTTCTGTCTGGGAGAGAGAGAGGGTGGCATTAACTCCTTCTGGGCTTTCTCTGTTTGGGGAGGAGATTTGATTTCTGTATTATTTCTAAATTACGTATAATTGTGTATAATTGTCAACACATATAAATATATTGTGTATATATGCCTGTAAATTTAGCTTTGTTGTAAAATATAGCTTTATCTTACTTCCAAGCCATCTGAACTGGTCTGGTAAATTTCAGTTAGGGTGGAGGAGGGGGATGGGGGAAGAAGTTCCCAACCCAGAACAACCCCAGATGCAAAGTCATCCAATGACAACAACAGACCTTCAGCTTTAATCAATTTCATCTTTATGCAATGTAGAGGTTTGATCACCATCAATATAAAAAAACAAAATGTATCTCTTGCCATTATAAGAAATAGAAAACACCTCTTAGGAAGAAAATGTTTCTCTACCACAGATCTGGCATAAATATCCATGTGTGTTTTATCTGGAAGGTACTTTTTTATTTTCTTAATTTTGGTTTGTTTGTTTGTTGTTTGTTTGGTTTTGTTTTGCCCTTTCTTCCAGAAATTTTCATTTAATTTCTTTGGCTTTTTTTTGTAAGAAAGTTCCCTGTCCACGGAAAGTGTCTCAACATGCTGGAAAGATAGAGTTGGCATCAGATCAATGATGTAGTAAGAAGGTCTACAGTTTGCCTAACAAAAGACTTTTTCATCGAAAACAAACCACTTCCACCCTCCATATACTGGGTCTGACACAGAGACTGCAGATTCACAACTTCTCTTTATTTTGTCTTTGTTTTCAGAAAAGAAATAAGAAAAAAAAAAAAGGACAAACAGAACCCCAGGCCCAATAACAAAAATGTGATGAAAAACATCAGCAATGTCTACAATTGAGAAGGCCACCCTCTTCAAAGTGAAGCATGAGCACATGTTGTAGTGACTGCTTTGAGAGCCCTTCCCCAAGGCTTGTTAGTGTTCCTCTTCCTTCTCAGCAACAATGCTTGACCTGGGCCCATCTTCTCTCCCAAGAGATGAGATGTGCAGAAGGGAAGGAAGCTGCTCCTTTGTTGACAGGACAGGGAGACTTGCCTGACAGCACTGAGGCCCAACACACTAAATGGGCCTGCAGGAAGCTCTCACAAGTAGCCCCTGATTTTCTATGTCCAAGGAGGTACAGGAAGGCCTGTCACCTCCTGCTATGCAGATGAGCAACTATCTTCTGTTTTACAGATCTACCACTGCTACAAAAACAGTATTTGCATCTTAAGTTGTGGTGGTAGGCCTGAATAGGCCAAAATAGGCTTATACATGTCCTGGCTTGACAGGATATGTTTTTCAGCTCTCCCTCCTTCTGCTATGGAAAGAAGCAACCGTGGGAAAGAGGACAAAGAACCTGGAGCCACTGAGTCTAAGGACTGTCTTGCCCAGACTTGTTTGCATCCTGTGATAAACAAGGTACACACGCTTAGCTTGTGCCTGTCTTGTGCAAGGCCTGTGTTTCTCCCAAACTTGGGTAAAGCAAGCCTATGGCTTCACCTAATATGGTCAAGCTTGGCTAACTGCCATTCTGATTGGCTATTCTGTGTCCAAAGGCAAATTAGTCTTGGGCTGTATTGATAAAAAGAGATGAGCAGTTAACACAACGTGCTCTGACGTTGTATTCATGCTTGCTGCTGCCTGCTGCCATTGCTCACTGCCTCAGTGCATCCTGAACTGCCTGGAAACTCCACTGCCTCAAGTTTCCCAGGAACAGCCTCTGAATACCTCCACGTGACTGGCCTGCATAGCCAATGTGACATTGTGCTGAGACTGCACACCGCAAGACATCCTGCCTGCATCTGCCAAGACAAGGAGCCCTGGAAGGGAAACGGATCATCCAGAGAAATCAAGACCGGGTCAGAGATTGTCTGCCTTCTTTCTCCAGCACCCTGTGAAACCTGGGAACTGTTGAAAGCCTCAGCGGCTGACAAGACACCAAGAGAATTCCCTGAAAGTGTTTGGGTACTGTCTGAAGCTGTTGTTATTCCTGGGGAACCAGGAGACTAACATTTTGTGAGTAAATACTTAAAGCCTCTTTTAATTCAACAATTGCCTTCTGCCACAAGCAGAAAGGAGCTCCCTGATTCCAGTGGGCAAGCGGTGTATTGACTGCAAGCGGTACATTGACCACAAGAACCTTCTCTTCCAGTTCAATTCATCTTATATATTTTTGCTAGTTATTTCTAGATCTAGTTATTCCTTTGTATAATGTTTCCATGCCATGCAAAGAACCAAATACTATTAAAATTGGGGGTGGTGGGGTGGTGGATGTAATACTCCTGAATATCAAAATTAATAAACAATATTAATTTTGAAATAAATATCATCTCACATCAATTAATACCCGTCCATTACATAAGTGCAGGTTTATTCCTGCCTTGTAAACTTGCATGACATGATTGCAATTTCTATACTAACTATGTATTTAAGTATTTTTGCATTAATGTGTTGTGTTTAAACTATCTTCTTCACTTTTCTCCTCCTTACAAGTGTAAATACTTATCACAAATGATCCTAGGTAAAACTGAAAATATGTCAGAGGCACTTGAGAGCTCCCAAACAAAATGGAGAAGAAAATCAAAGTCAGAACACTCTCTGTCCTCATCTTCCTCTACCAAAGAACAAAATGTAGGGAATGTACAGAGAAACCTTCAGCAGCTTCAAGTCCCTCATGTTTAGTCCTACACTGTTACATGCCAAAACCTTGTACTTCAGTGTACAATTTGCAAATGTCACTTTGGAACGGAACCTCACAAGACAGCCTGTAGAAGGGTATTTGCTGCTTGCTACTTGCCATGCTCTTCTGCACAAGGTTTAGACCCACATAGCTCCTCTTGAGTTTGTCCAGTAAGGACCAAGTTTGATCTCACTTCTGCAGAGATGTGCTGTGCAAAGGAGCCACTGCAGATTATCTGCTATTAATTTTCTGTGAGATCAGAATCTGACATGAAACAGCCTTTGTGTGTGTGTGTGTTTATTTCTGTTTGAAACCATTCAACAGGCATTTCTAGATACACCCGCAAGGGATGACTGAAAACATTCTCCTCACATGACTGATGTGTTGTAATTTCTGCAGCTCTCTGGTGCAGTGATTGGCTGGTTTTATTTTGTTTGTTTTTATGATTGTAGCCCTTTCTCAGAGTTTTATGTCCCAATACAAAGGAGAGTAAAGGTTCACTGGCTGGATTTCCAAGAGGGTGGACAAATTTATTACCACTAATAATATTTTCAGTTACAAAATTAAATCGTCAGAGCAGCCAAAGCTTCTGACTGAGGTAGGAGGATCCCACATTTGGGACTATTATTCTGCTCTGTGTAAAACATCAGCAGTCCTTGATCAGAGCTCAGTCTCCACTGGCCACGAACTTGAGAAGAGGAGCATGCTGATGGCTCAGCAGACTGTCTCCTTGTGGGTGTTTAGGGCTCCCCTGCCACCTGCAAGCCCAGAAGGATGTGGGGACAGGGAGAGCAAGGCTACAGGGAAAGAACAGTGTAGGAGAAATAAATCTCAGTTCCCTAGACACCATGAGCAATTGCTTAGGGAGGACAGAGTGAGGTTTGGACCATCTGAAAGGACAAACAGCTGTGTTGGCTCAAGGTGCAAACTGGCTGAAACTCAGAGCAGAAATTATTTCCAAGGCAACACGTGTCTATAGTGTCACAGTATGCCGTTGCCCTTTTTGTTCAGCATGTCTTTGCCTACTCTGCAACACTGAGTACTGGCAACTGCCGACAGATGAGAAGGGTTCCTTGCAATGGCAAAAATGGTTCATGTTCCTGTTCCCCACTCCCTCGCCCATCACTTACACCTTGTCTCCGGGCTGAAACTCACCAGCACATAAGCCTCACTGCTCCCCAACTCCTCCCAGAACAGACTTTTTTTCATTTGTTTGTTTTGTTTTGTTTTGAGGAATGTTAGAGGTCGCAGCCAGAAAAACATCCTACAGATGGTTAGTGCAGGATACCTGGTGAGCTATGGTACAACAGCAGGAATGAACCTCCTGTGATGAGGTTAAGCCAAGGTTTCATCTTATGCTGTCTTCTTACAAGAGAAAAAATGAACATGTGGCAACACCTAAGATGGGAAATTCTGGTCTTCTCTATCACACTGTGAGCACAGAATCCATCCAGTGGCTTCAGAAGTGTCTTCCCTATGTGGATCTTCCACCAAAAGCCATTTCTGGCAATGCGTGCTTTGCCTTGACACACCACTGGCTCTGGTGTGATTTTAAAGTGACAACTGGACTTAATGGCCTTAGAGGTCTATTCCAGCTGAAACAGTTCTATGATTCCATGAAAATGCTTTCATGTCATTCATTGACTCATTTCTCCCCTCTCAGCCTCACTATATTTCATATTACATTTAAATATTTTAAATGCTGAGCTTTTTATATGAGTAACATGAGGGGTTAAACCAGAACTTTTGTGATGCTATGCAGCATCCAATTTGTCCATTAGAGTGTATGGCATATTATTAATATTTGTTAATTAAGTGTACCCAGTGATGGTTTATTACTTAAGTAAAAAATAAACTTCAAGCCAAAAAACTTTTGCTCTGACATTCAAAGTTATTTCCCTTTCCTCCTTCCCAGAGGAGTGAAAGTATTTAAAACCAGCTCTATATAATGTTCATAAAGGGAACGTTATAATTTTACTGTGCTCTTGAAAGAAGATAGATGTTAGGCTAAATCCAAAGTATCAATAGCAATTTTGGATTAATTCCAATTTGTACATGGATTGAGAATGTAGGTTAGAGATGGGTAACTTTCATAGATTAATCATAGACATTTACTATTAATGATAATATGTTTTTGCTTGTGACTCAGAGTGCTTTCCTGCCAGAATACGCTGAAACACTCTGAAAGACAATGACAATGAATGCATTCATTACATTAGCAGAGAAGGCAAGTGTCCCGATCCGATATTGGGAAGGTTTTTTAGGGGTGATCCCAAGAGCGAGATTAAGACACAAACGAGGTCAAATGCCATATAACCTTTAAACTTTATTTGCTACTACAGCCAATAAGAGCGATAGACAGAGGGAAAAAGAGAGAAGAAAGTTAGAATCCCTAAAGCGAGGAAACCGTAGAAAGATGCAACTAATTACCATGACCACAACCAGGGGGTCCAGTGAAGTTCTGCCGGGTCATCGGTGTTGATGATGGAAAACCACGCTCCTGGCTCCGTGGTAACCTCCAGATGTCTTCCTCCAAATGTCTTCCTCCACAGTCCGTCTTTTATAGTCCCTGTCCCCACGATTCTGTCCGCCCAGGTGTCCATAATGGTCATGCTGGCAAGGGGTCTGCCTGCGATGTCAGCCTCCACAGTCTTCCTTGACGTGGGTTACGTGCAGCTGACAAGGCCTGTCTTGCGCGGATGTCATGGTTTTCATTGGAGACTATCAGCCGTTTGATAACAGGATGCAGAGGCCAGGAGGAGGTGACAAAGACAGAAATGCTTGAGACAGTGCCGAAAGAAAAGGTCCTCTACAGCAAGGAAGGGGTGGTTAAGAGTAAACCCATTTTACAAGTAGAAACCATGGGTATTTATTATAAGCCATTTTATTGTCTCAGGGCATTACCTTGCTGGAATCTCTGCTGAGCTTCAAGCTGAGAGATAGCCCATGACCTTGGCAGCCTTCCCAGTCTAGCCAGGCCCTGAGTGGCTCTGGGGGATACAGGCAAACCCTCAGAGGGACTGTTCCCATGGTAGCACAGTCTAAGCAGGACCTTTAGCTCAGCCCAGGAGCTTGCAGACAGTGCCCATATGTCTTACAGGCTACTTCAAAGAAGTAGGTGTCCAGGCTGGTAGCTTTCAGAACAAAGGAAGGGGAAAAGGGTGGAGCCTCCTACTCCACCTGTAAACCTCATCATTCTCCCTGGAGAACCTCTCATTCATTTACTTGTTAAAGACTATTCCAGATCTGCCTCAGTAATGAACATAAAGCAAAAATGAAAATATAACTCTTCAACATCAGCAAGTAGTGTCTCCTTCATTTCTGACCACACCTCATTTGAAAGAGAGGGACTTCTCAGGCGAGCTGTAAAAAAATTCAGGAGAAGCAAAGGAAACTCTTTTCTACATTTTACCAGCAGAGTGGATTGCCTGAGATTCAATTTCCTGCTCTTCTGAGGCAGGATTTGTTTTGTTCACCTCATAGGCCAGGGCATAGTGTGACTATGTACAACAGGTCTGTTATCTCCAGCCCAAAGAGTAATTTTTTTTCCTGCATGTCCTAAAGCATCTGGCTCCAAACCTATACAACAAAAGGTGCCTTCTGCATCTTCTTTCTTGTTTACTTACCACACTGGCCTTTATAGTCTTGGCACCTTGATCCTTCCTTCATTCCTTCTGTAGTGTCAGGTAGTGCCTTGTGGGAATTTCCTCTGCTCAACCAATTTCCAGAACTTCTAAGATTAAAAATATCTGAGTAAGAAAGGAAAACAAAAGCCAAAATACAGCACAGAATCATTCAGATATTAACTGAAATATAATCAATTACACAAATAAATGTGTCCATTTGACTGGAGTTACACAATCTTCAAGACAAAGGACTGGGCTAACAATTCCAATGTGTTTGTTTCTCTGAGTCATAAGTGTATCAGGCTCCTTAGGAAAGGCCAGCCAAAGGAGATTGCTCCTGTCTTCCCTTTTGCTTCATTCCATTGACCATAAACAATTCCCGTACATGTTCTTAAATGGTACAAAATAACAGGAATTGGACCTGGTTCACAGAGAGCACATCAGTGTCCTCGTGGCTGACTCCCTCTTGTCAAGTTCATTATCTCAGTATGGCTGTCCTGCTGCATTCTATTTCTGCTTATATGAATCCTCCCCTTTCCCACCCCACTCCCCAAATCACTCACTTCATTGATTCAGATATTTGGTAAATATAAATGAGAGGCCTCAGACGTGGAAGTAAAACCAACGTTGTTTTGTTGGTTTGGGGATTTTTTTGTTTGTTTGTTTGTTTTTCCTGCAGATCATTATTTTTTATTATAAAATGATAGATATATATAAATATAGCATGAAATTGGCAAATTCTTTTTGCCGTCATCTTTTAGCTGACAGAATAGACTCCCCAAAGAGTACCAGGAAAGGCAAGACTGATCCCTGAAAGTAGTGAGTACCTGATCTAGTTAAAGATCACAATATCACAGTATAAGCAAGGTTGGAAGAGACCTCAAAGATCATCAAGTCCAACCCATTACCACAGACCTCAAGACTAGACCATGGCACCAAGTGCCATGTCCAAACCCACCTTGAACACCTCCAGGGACGGTGACTCCACCACCTCCCTGGGCAGCCCATTCCAGTGGGGAATGACTCTCTCAGTGAAGAACTTTCTCCTCACCTCGAGCCTAAACCTCCCCTGGCACAGCTTGAGACTGTGTCCTCTTGTTCTGGTGCTGGTTGCCTGAGAGAAGAAAGCAACCTCCTCCTGGCCACGACCACCCTTCAGGTAGTTGTAGACAGCAATAAGGTCTCCCCTGAGCCTTCTCTTCACCAGGCTAAACAATCCCAGCTCCCTCAGCCTCTCCTCATAGGGCTTGTGCTCGAGGCCTCTCACCAGCCTCGTTGCCCTTCTCTGGACACGCTGAAGCACCTCAATGTCCCTCTTAAATTGAGGGGCCCAGAACTGGACACAGATGTCCCTGCTTACTACAGGGAGGCTGGACTAGATGATCTTTAATGGCTCGTTCCAACACAATGCATTCTATGTTTCTGTGATTCTAAGCCTGTCATACTTGGAATTAGGTTTTTCATGTGTCAGTTCCTTATGGCTGCTGGGACAGAAAGCAGCTAGTTCCCAAACTGTAGCTCATGCATCACCATGCCTTCATCACAAACTTGCTGAAAAATATTTGATCACAAAGACTAACTGAACCTCTCCTTACTTACAACTTCTAGGTCTCATTGAGAGAAACTAGAAATATCATTATTTAATGAGTGCCTAAGTAATAATATTTTTCTATAGTATTTTTGAGGGCTAATAACAGACCAAAACCATTCACATTGTAATCTGCCTGCAGTTCAAAATTTAGGCATGAAAGTGTGCACTCAAAACATGTTAGTGTGGTATGTGTGTGCATGTACAGGTGAAAAACCAAAGGCTGACAGACAAGCAGACAGATAAGCATTTGAGAACATACTCTGTACATGTTTTTAATTAGTTCTGACACCAGTTCTTGGGCTGTAAATTACTTTATGCTACAAAATGCACATGTACATGAGCTACTTGATAAGTAATCAGCTTGTTTGTTTATTTGTTTTAATTGGAAATGTACAATGTGAGGTTAGAGTGGCTAAAAAGATCACATAGCAACTTTCGTGACTAGAAATCTTACCTATTTAAACTTTTCTCACTGGTCTTAGCCACTTTCCAGGCTTGATCTGAACTCTCTTGCCTGGAGTGCCTTAAATGTTGGAAGAGGTTACAAAGAAGCCAATAGAACAGTTTTCTTGGTTTCTGCTCTGAAAAAATAAGCAGCATGTAGTGTTGTAATGGTGCTTGCATTGTAGGAGGCCAACAAACTGCTTCCCCAGTTGGCTCCTTTCCAAAAAGCACAGCCAGTCCCACCTGCTGGGCTGTGTAAGGCTCATGGTGAGGCTCTGGAGCTCTCACCTGGACAGTACATTTCCTGCTGAAAATGAAACATTTCCCAGACACTCTGTTGCAAAGTCAGCCAGGACCAGACAGTTCTCAGTTCGGCTTCAGGAAGGCCAGATCCATTCATTTGCAGCCCCAGTGCCGAGTTGAGGTAGAAGTTGACACTCACAACTATATCCCCCAATCTAAACTAGAGTCCATCTCCCACTCTTAGAGTCAGTACTCCTGCATGATGTAAGATTGGAACTGTGAGGACAATTACATCTGTTTCACATCTTCATTAAGAGCACTGCCTGAGTGTCTGTGGCTCTTGCAATTCAGTAGAACTGAATCACACACAGATGACACCAAACTGGGCACAAGTATTAATGTACTTGAAGGTAGGATGGCTCTGCAGAGGGATTTCAACAGGATGGCTCGATGGGCCAAGTCAAATTGTTTGATGTTTAATAAGGCCAAGTACTGGGTCCTGTACTGGGGTCTCAAAAACCCCAGGCAACACTACAGGCTTGGGAAAGAGTGGACGGAAAGCTGTCTGGCAGAAAAGGACCTGGGCATATTAGTTGACAGCTGGCTGACTGTGAACCAAGCTGTGTGCTCAGGTGGCCAAGAACACCAACAGCATCCTGGCCTGCCTCAGGAATAGTGTGGCCAGCAGGAGTAGGGAAGTGATCATGCCCCTCTACTCAGCACTTGTGAGGCTGCACCTCAAATACTGTGTTCAGATTTAGGCTGCTCACTACAAGAAGGATATTGAGTNTCAAATTGTTTGATGTTTAATAAGGCCAAGTACTGGGTCCTGTACTTGGGTCTCAAAAACCCCAGGCAACACTACAGGCTTGGGAAAGAGTGGACGGAAAGCTGTCTGGCAGAAAAGGACCTGGGCATATTAGTTGACAGCTGGCTGACTGTGAACCAAGCTGTGTGCTCAGGTGGCCAAGAACACCAACAGCATCCTGGCCTGCCTCAGGAATAGTGTGGCCAGCAGGAGTAGGGAAGTGATCATGCCCCTCTACTCAGCACTTGTGAGGCTGCACCTCAAATACTGTGTTCAGATTTAGGCTGCTCACTACAAGAAGGATATTGAGTTATTGGAGCATGTCCAGAGAAGAACCTGGTGAAGGGTCTGAAGATCAAGAATTAAAAGGAGCAGCTGATAGAGACAGGATTGTTCAGTCTGGAGAGAAAAGACTGAGAGGAGATCTTTTGCTCTTTACGACTACTTCAAAGGAGGTTGTAAAGAGGTGGATGCTGGTCTTTACTCCATGGTATCAAGTGATAGAATGAGAGGAAATAGCCTCACATTGTGCTAAAGGAAATTTAGATTGGATATTGGAAAAATTTCTTTACTGAAAGAGTGGTCAGGCATTGAAGCAGGCTGCCCAGGGGACATGGCACTTTGGACATGATTTAATGGCCATGGTGGTGTTAGGCTGACGATTTGGCTTGATGATCTTAAAGGTATTTTCCAACCGAAGTGATTATGTGATTCTGTGAATAATTCTCTAAGATAATTTTGAAAGTGGAGGTTGTTCACCATATTTTATATAGCAAGTAATGCAGCCTGTCAGGTAGCAGTGCTGTTCAGTGTCATAATGATTTCATTATAGTACTTAGTTTGTATCAACTCTGAGATGCAGCAGCAGCAGCATCTGATGCACTTAGAAGATACTCTTTCACTTCTACTGCAAATCTTAAAAAAGGGGCAGAAGTCTCTCCACAAGAACACACATGTCCATACAAATAATTTACAAATTCAGATACAATTCCTCACTGCAAGGACCTTTGTTCTTTGGCAGAGGGAAGTTATTACTCCAGACTCACTGGATTTGTCTTTGTTACAGCTTATGCAGAGCCATTGATCTGTCAGGCAGCCCTCTTGTGAGGATAGAATAGGGATGGCACATACTTGCAGTTCTTACATCAACAGACCCTAAGGAGCAAAATCTGGACTAAAAATAAATCTTACTTTCTAGCAAGAGTCTCAGGAGTACACATCCAAGCTGAACGGTTGATTTCTATTTTTCTTGCTGTCTTCATAGCAAAAACAGAAGAAGAAACCTTCATCACACACATATGCAATGAGAGCAGAGGTCAGCACTGGCATTTGATGTGGTTTCAAAATTGCAGAAGCAATCCCCTTAGGTCTATCCTATTTGGCAAGCAATACATTTTTTCCTGCATGAAATAAAAACAGATACAAACCTGGGGCTTCTAGATGCTGGAAAGGAGAAACAATGTAACACTGGTTCATTGTTCAGGGCTGATCAACATTCACCCACCTGGAGTTCTGAGATAGGTTTTTTCACCCGTACTGACTGAAAAGAAGAAACATCATAAATCTCTCCTAAAATGGTCTTCTCACAAGATGTCTGACCCATTAGTTCAAACTGCAGTAGTTTGGATGGCTCAAATAAAGGTCAGTTAACCATTCAACATTGTACTTCCAGATAATGGACTCTTGCCCCACCACACTGTATCAGCAGCCAAGATCATTGATGATGGTTACACCAAATTACCTGCACATGAATGGATGTATTTGCAGGTGGAGCTGTAAATCATATTTCAATGGAAGCAATATGAATGAATGAAAAATTACCATTTTGCACAAAATTTCTTGAAGGATTTACTGACTTGTATTCTTTTCAACTTTTTATTTCAGGAAATATTTCTTCTATTTATAAAGAAGAAAATACTTTAATTCCTTTTTTGTAATATACTGTAATTTCAGGTATGCTATTAGGATGGATGTAGTCATTAGAAATCTGTACTATGCGTAACTTTTAACAGCAAGTCGGTGAAGTTTAAAAGTGTAATTTTTTTAATGTGGAACATTTGGATGATTACTAACAAGGGACCACTATACCACCACAGTTGACAGAGGACACTAAACTTCTGTGCAGCTTCTAGGTTTTCCAATACTTTATTTAGTTGTAGAACAGTCTCAAAATATGGTTTTACAGCATTCATTCAAAATGAACTATGAAAGCAAATACCAGCAACACAGTCCTCGTCAAACTGCTCCAACCTATTCAACAATATATAGTACTGTGATGGTTTGGGAGTTCCCTGCCCCCCCATACTTTGTAAAATCACCCAGACTAGACTCAGCTGGCTGGAAGTTAAGGAAGGAAGCTCTGTTTACAGCTTAGCACAATATACAAGCAGATATATACACAATATACAGGAATATTTACAGAAATATACAAGTTAAAGACAATACAGAAACACAACACCCCTCCCAGAAATCAGAGTCCCCAGGAGGGGCTCCCAACCACCCTTCCACCTTCTTCCCACCCCTATACCTTACCCCAAGGTTTGCCTTATGCGCAAGGTGAATTTGGAGGATCAGCGAGGGGGGTTAGAAGGAAAATGGTTAGTGAGATTACTTGGCAGAGAGGAGAAGGCAAAAAAAAAGCTAGAGAGACCGAGACTCTCCAAGCCTGAGAGTGTCTTATCTACGTTTGTGTTCTTATTCTTATACATCTCAGCAAGCCTATGAGTGAAGTAGACATCACCATTGTTTTCTTTTCACAGTCTGTAATATCATTTTGTCCATTAAAATATTCCAATTAGCCTCAAACCAGCACAAGTGCAGAAAGAACCTTCTGCAGATCTTGGTCTTTCACAGTCTTTGGCTGCATGGGGTGCTCTCACATCACCCAAGGTAGAAAAGTTTCAAGATGAGAAAACTTTTAGCTTTGCTGTTTTCCTGGAAAACACAATCTTCTATATGAACTTTTATCAAAGACGAACCAAGAAAAAAGAGATTACATCCCCCATCGAACTGAAAACAATCCATGAATTTCATCTGAATTTCTTTAGCCATATCTGTCTCATGTCTTGCCAATCTTATGAAAGCTTTTTGACGTTGAGTGTGTGGCAAATGTCTAGGATGCCTTTTATCAGAGAACATTATGCTTCAAAGAATCAACCAACAGCAATCGCAATATTGCCTTGCTCTTCAAAGAACAACACAAACATGCCCCTCTCTTAACGTGCCTCACAGAAGTTGTAGATGGACATTGCTGGTGCATATGATTTGTCAGGGAGACAGATATCTGGAGAAATGAGCTAAAGTTTGGATATTTCAAATATTTGTGGTTTTCTTCTTTTTTTTTTTTTTTTTTTTTTTAGGCAATTCTATATTTTGAATATAAAAATGACTCCTTCCTGACATCTATTCAGCCACACATCACAGACACAAGATATTGTGTTGACAGATTTCATTTTGGTCTGCATAAAGGAGATTTGAGATTGTAGAAAGAGTGATTCTGTCCCCCAACTTTGTCAGAATGGAAGTTGCAATTCATATTTTGTTCTTCCTGCCCTCAGAAAATCAAAGAAAACAGATGGCTCTGTGACTCAGTAAGGGTTAAGATGTAAACATCCAAAGGTTCTGAACTATGAAATACATTCTAGCTTGTTCATGGCCAGAAAATAAATGCATTTAACCATAGTAGTGCTCAGCAGTTCATTGTTGGATTAGAGCTGGACAGCTGGAAGCCAAGAGTTTAAGAAGTATTGTCTAGAACACAGTGGTAGACAGTGGTTTGTTAAAAATGTCTGAGTAGCTGAAAGGTCAAGAGGAAGGAAGAACAATGGGAGAGACCAAAACTGTCAACTCAGTAATTTACTCTGCTAAGTCAGAAAATTTTGAACCAGATATTTGGATTATTCCTTGCTACAAAGCACATCTAAAGTGAATGAAGGAGTGTTCAGCTTTAGCAGCACATATGAGAAAAATACTTTAATAGATACTGAGGAAAAGATACACATTTCTATGGAGAGTTCCTCCTGAGGAATCCTTCAGAATTGGTGGCAGTGTCCAGTGCATCTGTCTCCACTGAGGTTTGGGTTCTTCATATGTAGTTTTAGGTCTCAAAAACTTAGACATCTTATCTAACTTAACTATCTATGCAACTTCCACAGACAATGGACAGTGCTAGACATCTTTTCAGAATAGCTTATTTCCCTGGTCTTAGCCATCTGTTTCTGTCCAAAACTTGCACAATATGACTTTGAGACCCATCAGTATAATCAGGTGTTTAGCATGTATTTGAGGACATGAGAATGTTAAATATTGCCTAGGGCATGCCTGGACTCCCAGCATACTCCCTTTGATCAGGCTGGAGAGAAATAGCAGGTGGTGTGCTTCAGAGTGACCACAAAATCTAAGAAAATAACTGTGCAGACTATCAGGGCTGTATGCAATGGCTTGCAGTGGTCTTCCTGCAATCCTAAGTAGCGTTTCTGGTACAAATAATCTCATGGCATGCTACTAAAACAAACTATGTCACCCATGCTGTTCTGAGAAGAGAGCTAAAAGCACAAACCACCTCACTCTTCCAATGCAGTACACATAGAGAATCACAGAATGATTTGGATTGGAAGGTACCCCCAAAGGTCATCTAGTTCAACCCTTCTGCAGTGACTTGGGACACCCTCCAGTTGATCAGGTTGCCCAGAGCC
>WBNM01001984.1:0-27129 GCA_013399055.1 Ramphastos sulfuratus
GACTGGATCTTAGAAATAAGTTCATCAGTACGGTGTTGGTGAGACTCTGGAATGAGCTGCCCAGAGGTTGTGGATGCCTCCTCCCTGTTTGTGTCCAAGGCCAGCTTTGATGAGACATTGAGCAGGTAAGTCTGGTTGAGAGGCATCCCTGCCCACGGCAGGGGAGGTTGGAGATGATTTCTGAGGCCACTTCCATCATAAGCCATGCTATGAGGTACAACATAAACTATTTAATTTGCATCTCTTGTAGTCTGGCAATGGACCATAGGAGAAATCCTATATTATTTTTCCCTGTACTCTGTTACAGCTTAGCAATATCAGGAAATACATTTGTAGCATGCCAGAAAGCTTCTCAGACCTGGTATAACAACCTGGCCTAGTGGAAGAAGTCCTTGCTGACTGCAGGAGGCTTAGACTAGATGACATTTGGATGTCCCTTTCAACCCAAACCATTCTATGACTCTACAGTAACCAAAGGCACAAAAGAAACTTTGTCAGCAAATTCCTATACAGATCATGAGAGGTGAAAAATAGAAAACTGTGCTCTGGAAAATTCTCCCTCTCTTTACTGTGCACCTAGGAAAGCTCACAAAATCTTGTTATGTTTATGGCTGTTTTCATTTTAAGACATGTTTGAGTACTCCTGTAAACTGTAACAAAAATTTATCTATTCCAGAGGGGTGAGAGTAATATGATGGTTTTTAAAGCCACAGATTCCATATTCCCCCACTACTTAGTGACATTAAAATGTCATAATCAAAATACTTTGAAGATAAAATAAACATTTTGGCATTGTTCCAGTCAATAATATAGTACTGCAAACCCCAATAATCTGCTCAAGGTTTTACAATGATTTGCCCTTTTATGTTGTTCTTTTTTGTGTTTTCCATTAATGATTCACAGGCTGCACTGGGTTGGAAGGGACCCTCAAAGGTTGTCTTGTCCAACTCCCCTGCACTCAGCAGGGACACCTCCAACTAGATCAAGCTGCCCAGGGACACAGCAAGGCTGATCTTGAATGTCTCCAGAGACAGGACTTCAACCACATCCCTGGGCAACCTGTTCCAGTTTCTCACCACTCTCATTGTGCTGAATGAAAATCACTGTTTCCTCTTCATCTAGTTTTCTGCAAGTACAAAGCTTTACAGTCCATGACACTTTGTAAACACTTTCTGCTGGAAAGCACCCAAATCCTTCATGCAATAGTACTCAGAGTGCAACACACCTGAGAAAACTCTTTTTATCAGCTACATATGCCATCAAAATGCATTTTCCCATGTATTTTAGTAGGCTTTCAGATAATTTTCAAAAAGCATCTTTGCTTTTGCTTGCAAAGGAGGTAAAATTGACAATCGCTTGGGGCAACATTTGTTAAAGAGCCCTTTATAAATAAACACCATTTTATCCAAGGATACATTAATCTTAAGACATTCATGGATTCATAGAATGGTTTAGGTTGGAAGGGACCTTGAAGATCATCATCCAACCCCCTGCCATGGGGAGGGACACCTCCCACTAGATCAGGTTGCTCAAGGCTTCATCCAACCTGGCCTTGAGCATCTCCAAGGAGAGGGCATTCATAGCCTCCCTGGGCAGCCTGTTCTTGTTGCCATTTTATGCTATGAAAAATAAAACATAAATCAGGCCCAAAGAAGATATTCCAAAGAAAAACATTTTTTTGTAAAGAATATAGATGAATACAGCAGGAACCTGGAATACCCTAAACTACAGAGAAAAAAAAACCAAAAAAACCAAAAACCACAAAAAACTAAAGCAGTATTACTTTTGCTCCAATGTTTGTATCTGAACTACACATCAACACGTATAGAATATATAGCACCTAAAAGCCTAAGTAAGATCCACTTTTCTTGCAGTAGGTATTGGTGGAATACAGCAAAATATCATCTCAAATCTCAGACATTACCAAACAAAACAGGCAGGGAATAGTATGAAGACAGTGAATATTATTAACCTTATTTTATGGGTGAAAAACTGAAAGGGAGATTAAATACTTGAGATATATAAAGAACTTGTAATAGAATTCTGAAAATAAAGTAGCAATTCCAAATCTCATTTCCAGTACTTAATTACTTCTTAGTCCTTCATGTCTCCTTTTTTTCCATTTTATGATTCCAGATGTCTACCATTCATCTGATGTAATCACTTATGAAAGGATCCAGTTTTTAAAGGAGAAATAATTCATAAATGGTTTTGGTTGGAAGGGACCTTAAAGATCATCTAGTTCCAACCTCCCTGCCATTAACAGGCACACCTTCCACTAGACCACGTTGCTCAAGACCTCATCCAACCTGGTCTTGAACACCTCCAGGGAGGGGACATCCATGAACTCCCTGGGCAAGCTGTTCCAGCTGTAAAGAATTTCTTCCTAATCTCCAGTCTAAAATCTACTGTCCTCAAGCTTCAACCCATTCTGTCATCCTACTGCTACAATCCCTTGTAAACAGACCCTCCCCACCTCTCCTGTTGCTCCCTTCAGATACTGGAAGGCTGCTCTAAGGTCTCCCCAGAGCCTTCTCTTCTCCAGGCTGAACAGCCCCGACTCTCTCAACCTGTCCCCATAGAGGGTGTCCTCCAGACCTCTGGTTATCTTCATGGCTTCCTCTGGACCTATTCCAGCAGGTCCATGTCTCTCTTGTGCTGGGAGCCCTAGAGTCCCATTAGGCTGGCAAAGTTTAGCTTCACTCTTTGCATACAATCTTCTAGGTTTCAAAAGAGGGGGAAAAAAAAAGGGTTTTAAAGGTTTTGCAGAGCAGTGTTGCTGAGCTAGGGACATATTTTAAGTGACGGTAAAATCAGAGCACATTAAATTATACTTCCTTCACTGCTTAGCTAAAAACAGCCTTTAGGGATGTCAGACAGGACTGGGATTTCTGACTGGTATTATCTTCCTTCAGGATTGAAGCTTTCCTGAAGAAGCAGCAGTGCAATTGTTTTCTAGAAAATGCAACAAGGAGGTACTAAAAGAACCATGAGTTGAGCTTGCACAAAATATATAGAATCATAGAATCACAGAACGTCAGGGGCTGGAAGGGACCTCAAAAGATCATAGAATCACAGAATGGTAAAGGTTGCAAGGGACCAGATCATCTAGTCCAGCCCCCTGCCAGAGCAGCATCACCTGCAGCAGATCACACTTTAAACACTCATTATTATTCACTTTAAAAAGGCATTTTGGAAGGCAAATCTAATAAGATTACAAACTAGGCATGACATTTACAGTACAGGAAAACACAAAGAGATGGCCCTAAAGATTGAAACATATAATTTAATGTTGCTATTATTTATAAATTAATCCTGTTAATTACTGTGCTGACAGGACAAGAGGGAATGAATTGCAGCTTGAGGAGGGCAGATTGAGACTGGGGATTAGGAAGAAATTCTTTCCAGTGAGGGGAGTGAGACACTGGAACAGGTTGCCCAGGGAGGTTAGGGATGTCCCCTCCTTGGAGGTGTTCAAGGCCAGGCTGGATGAAGCCTTGAGCAACCTGGGCTAGTGGAAGGTGTGCCTGCCCATGGCAGGGGTTTGGAACTGGATGACTTTTAAGGTTGTTTTCCAACTCAAACCATTCTATGGATCTATGAAATGTCTGTGACACTGCAGTGCAGCTAGCATCTGATTATACTTAAACTATGATGTTTAATTTACTTATTATCATTTAAATTTCTAGTTTAAAAAAATATATATTCATTCTAACTCATGTAGGCCCACTAAATCAGTGGATGTAATACCATTTAATACTCCTGAAAATCCACAGATTCATATGTTGCATTGGGTTGGAAGGGACGCTCAAAGGCCATCTTGTCCAACCTTACTGCACTCAGCAAGGACACCTCCCACTACAGCAGGCTGCTCAGGGACACACTGAGTCTGATCTTGAATGTCTCCAGGGATGGGACCTCAATCACATCCCTGGGCAGCCTGTTCCAGTATTTCACCACACTCATTGTGCAGAACTTCCTCCTGATGTCCAACCTCAATCTCCCCTGCTCCACTTGCAAACCATTGCCCCTAATCCTATCCCCACAGACCCTTCTAAACAGTCCCTCCTCAGCCTTCCTGTAGGTCCCCTTCAGATATTGAAATGTAGCTCTAAGGTCTCCCTGAAGCCTTCTCTTCTGCAGGCTGAACGGGCCCAATTCATTCAGTCTGTCTTCACAGAAGAGTTTCTCCAGCCCTCTGATCAGCTCTGTGGTCCTCTTCTGGGCCCACTTCATCAGGTCCATGTCTCTCTTGTGTTGGGAGCCCTCAGAAAACATCACTAGGTGATGAAATGCCATGAGGTAACACACAGGTTAAGCATTAACCTGTAAATAGTCATATTACATTAGTAAAAGAAGTGTGATTATCTGTGGCATATTTCTATACACTTTAACTTATGCAAGGGATCAAAGGGTTAAAACTACTTATACAATTAATCCAACCAGGAATTAAGTGATCACAAAAAAAGAATCACTATGAATTTGTCTCTGACTTTATCTTCACCTCCAGGCCCTACTGGTTTTTGATATGCATGCTGCTCACAAATGCCTGCAGTCACAGGATGAGAGGCAATGGTTTGAGATTGGAGAAGAGCAGATTTACATTGGATGTTAGGAACACTGGAACAGGTTGCCCAGGGAGATAGCTGAGGTCCCACCCCTGGAGATATGCAAGGTCAGGCTTCCCAATGCTCTGAACAGCCTGAAGTAGTGGAGGATGCCCCTACTCACTGCAGGGTGGTTGAAAAAGATGTTCTTTGGAGGTCCCCTTCCAACCCAAACCATTCTGTGAAAATAGTAAATAGTATAGTTAGTGGATATTAAAAACCCATAGAAAGAAAAAGGAAACTAAATATTTCTAATCTTCATTGTTTTGTTTTTAATACACAAAGAAGAGTAGCTAGTTCTGTAAGCAGAGAAAGATGCAATCCTTAAATAGGAAGAAAGTGATTAAGGGTGTGTTCAGAGTTCCTGGGACAGCAAAAAAGGTGGCAGAAATATCTTAAAAGTATTGAATGCCCAAGAAGGCCAATGGGATCCTGGGGTGAACTAAGAAGAGTGTGTCCAGCAGATTGAAGGAGTTTCTCCTTCTTCTCTACTGTGCCTTGGTGAGACCTCACCTGCAATATTGCATCCAGTTCTGGGCTCCCCAGTTCAGGAAGGACAGGGATCCTGTGATCCTCCCTCCCAGGGAGGGTTACAAAGATGATGAAGGGGCTGGAGCACTGCCTGATGAGGAGAGGCTGAGAGACCTGGGACTTTTTGGTCTGGTGAAGAGAATACTTAGAGGCGATCTAATCAATGTTTATATATACCTGAGGGCTGGGGGTGAAGGAGGAGGGGACGAACTCTTCTCAGTTGTGCCCTGTGATATGACAAGGGGCAGTGGATGTAAAATACAGCACAGGAAGTTCTACCTCAACATGAGGAAGAACTTCTTTACTGTAAACATCCAGAGCACTGGCACAGGCTCCCCAGAGAGGTTGTAGATTCTCCTTCTCTGCAGACTTTCAAGAGCTGTCTGAATTCATTCCTGTGTGACCTGCGCTAGACTTTATGGTCCTGCTCTGGCAGGGAGGTTGGACTCAATGATCTCCAGAGGTCCTTTGCAACTCCTAACATCCTGTGAACATAAAGATAAGAATGGTATTTCTGGCTTTTATGTGCAGAAGATGGTTTATGGCTTTACTATTGCTCCTACAGAAAATTATCAGGAAGATATTTTGAGATAAAGTCTTTGCATGGCAACACTGAGCAAGAAGGTGTGCAAATGCACTGCTTAGATTTTACTTTCATAGAATGGTAAGGTTGGAAGGAGACCTCAAGGATCATCTAGTTCCAACCCCCTGCCATAGGCAAGGACACCTCCCACTAGCACAGGCTACTCAAGGCCTCGTTGAACCTGGCCTTGAACACCTCCAGGGAGTGAGCCTTCACAACCTCCCTGGGAAACCTGTTCCGGTGCCTCACCAAACTCATTGAGTTCCTTGGAAAAAAACAGTTGTGCAATACATTAAGTAAATAAAGCCTCACACAAAATTGTTTTATTTGTTTAACAGACACACTAGAGAGGAAGATCAAGCACAGGAATTAATGAAAATTGAGAGTGACCCAGCATAGTGGGGAAGTCTTCTTATTTTAGTCTTAAAACAAAATATATTTGATTTAGTCACCAAAAAAAAAAAAAAAAAAAAAAAATCTCAGCTGAAAACCTGACATTTATGTTAGCAAGAGTATCTCCCCAAGGGAACTCTAAGGAAGTTTCATTTCCATTCTGATTCCTTTTGACTTTTGTCTTATTTTTGAAGCAGAAATATAAAACTCATTTGGGCAGCAGTAATTTGGCTTTCAGGGTTAAGCCTTTTGCCAACCCTTTGAAAACTCACCAAAATCTGCTCATGCTGCAAATGTTCTCAAAAATATGTTTGCACAATGTTCATAGAGTCACAAAATGGTTTGGCTTGGAAGGGACCTTCAGGATCATCCAGTTCCAACTCCCCTGCCATAGGCAGGGACACTTTCCACTAGAACAGATTGCTCAAGGCCTCATCCAACCTGGCCTTGAACACCTCTAGGGAGGGGACATCCACAACCTCCCTGGGCAACCTGTGCCAGTGTCTCACCACCCTCACTGGAAAAAAATTCTTTCTAGTCTCCAGACTCAATCTGCCCTCTCCCAGTTCAAAGCCACTGCCCCTCATTCTGTCACTGCAAGTCCTTGTGAAAAGTCACTTCCCAGCTCTCCTGTAGCTCCTTCTGGTACTGGAAGGCTGCTCTGAGGTCTCCCTGCAGCCTTCTCTTCTCCTGGCTGAACGGCTCCAACTTGCACAGCCTGTCCCCATACAGGAGCTTCTCCAGACCTCTGACCTTCTTCACGCCCTCCTCTGGACCCTCTCCAAGAGCTCCATGTCCTTATTGTGGGATCCACCATAAGACATAGCGGCCCAGGGTCTCACAAGAGAACAAAGGGGGAGAATCACTTCCCTCATCCTGATGGTCATACCTTGTTAGTGGAGATGTCTTATATTCTATTATGAAACTCCTGAACAAGTGTTTGGACTCTGGTTACATACTTCAGCCTCAACCACACCAGGTCTTCCCTGTCACTGGAAACTCTGTAGCCTGTGCTAGGTCCAGCTACCCAGTTTTGGAGCAGAGCAAGTGTAAGTGTGTCATCAACATCCCTGCTTGGAACAGGGATGCTTCCTCATTAAAGAGCAGAAAACACAAAGGCTGAGGCTGGGATGTCTGAGTGGGAGCAGTGTTTTAAATAAATCTATAAAAAAAAATTACACACACTGAGTATTTTACTACCTTGAAAGAAAGTTGTTTAGGTTGCAAAGTCAAAAATAGCAGCGTGGAGACATAAGGCTTCTTATGTAACTGTATTCATATATGTTATGATATAGCCTTTAATTATACACTTTAATGCAATTGTCTCCAGAGCCTTCTTGGCTTGTTCTCTACACAGAAGAGCTCTATTCTTAGCAATAAGCAATGACTGAGTAATGAAGAAAGCTGTGGTGCCAACAAGCACTACACCTGCCCCTGCAACGCAAGACTCCTGGCTAAAAAGGAGAAGGGGGTAGCACAGACCAAGGGGAGGGGAACACTGCCTTGAATACATAGAATGGATTGGCTTGGAGGGGACCTTAAAGATCATCTAGTTCCAAATCCCCTGTCATAGGCAGGGACACCTTCCATTAGCCCAGGCTGCTCAAGGCCTCCTCCATCCTGGCCTTCAACACCTCCAGAGTGGGGGCATCCACAGCTTCCCTGGGCAACCTGTTCCAGTGTCTCATCACCTTCACTGTAAGGAATTTCTTCCTAACCTCCAGTCTAGATCTGCCCTCCTCAAGCTTCAATCCATTCCCTCTCATCCTAACACTACAAGCCCTTGTAAAAAGTCCTTACTCAGCTTTCTTCTTCAGGTACTGGAAGGCCACTATAAAGTCTCCCCCAAGCCTTCCCCAGGCTAAACAGCCTTAGCTTTCACGACCTGAAGTGTTCAGGTTTTTAAAAGCAGGCATTGTCTGCGTGGTCATTTCTTAAGCTGCTGAGGGCACCAGCATCTCCAGGGGACATCCCAGAATATGAGGTGGTGATCACACAGACCTGGAATGGGGAGTTAGTGTAAGCTGTACTTTGAAGTTGCAGAGGATGCTTCAAGCATGCAGTGTTCTATGAGAAGTTCTCAGGAACACTCAGCTCGTGCACTCCGTTTTCACCTGCAGTCTCTTGCCTCAGTCCTCTCCAGCTGGCATAATAGCATCTGGCATCTTACATGAGCATTGCCTAATTTTTAATATTTGTGTGGCAGCCTCGATATTGTTGTTATGAAAAGCCTAGGGAACAGTTAATAATTTCTCTTCAGAGGTGGTTTGAATATGGAAGATAAATAAGGCTCAGGGCTAGCCACTGAACAGCAAAGCGAAAACAAAATATTGAAGAACTTCTTATCCAGATGATGCACTGAATGAGGCAGAAAGCTTGAGGAAAGAGTGGTATGTGAGCATGTAATTAGAGATTATTGCATAATGGATACTCAGAAACAGAGGAAATTAAAATCATACAGTAGCTTTTCTCCTGACAGCCTACAGCTTTCAAATGCTTCCTTTGGTAAACTTAGCAATATTGTCAGAGCAGGGTGCATCAAGAAAAGTGTGTCCAGCAGGTCTAGGGAGGTTCTCCTGCCCCTCTGCTCTGCCCTGCTGACACCACATCTGCAATACTGTGTCCAGTTTGGGGCTCCCCAGTTCAAGAGAGACAGGGACTTGCTGGAGAGAGTCCAACAGAGGCTACAAGGATGATTTGGGGACTGGAACACCTCTGTTATGAAGAAAGACTGAGAGATCTGGGGCTGTTTACCCTGGAGAAGAGAAGGCTGCGAGGGGACCTTATCAATGTCAATAAATATCTGAGCAGTGAGTGTCAAGATGAAGGTGCCAGGATCTTTTGGGTGGTGCCCAGTGTCACGACAAGGAACAAACAGGTACAAGCTGGAACCCAGGAGATTCCACCTCAAAATGAGAAGAAGCTTCTTTACTCTGAGAGTCCTGGAGCAGGCTGGCCAGAGAAGTTGTGGAGTCTCCTTCTCTGGAGACATTCAAAATCCACCTGGACACATTTCTCTATGACCTGCCCTTGGTGATCCTGCTGTGGCAGAGTGGTTGGACTGAAAAATCTCTGAAGGTCCCTTCCAATCCCCCTAACACTTTAAGATTCTGTGCAGTATGATAATGCATGTTCTTATTTAACCTCTTAAATTATAGAAAAATTAATGGTCACACAGGAACACATCCAGGTGGGTTTGGAATGTCTCCAGAGACGGAGACTCCATGATTTCTCTGGGTAGCCTGCCTCAGTGCTCTGTCATCCTTCAACTAAAAGAGGTTCCTCCTCATGTCTAGATGGAACTCCATATGCTGAAGTTCATGCCCATTACCTCTTATCCTGTTGCTGGGCACCACTGAAAGAAGCCTTGTCCCGTTCTCCTGACACCCACCCTTCAAGTACTAATAAGCACCCATGAGCTTCCCCCTCAGACTGCTCTTCTCCAGACTAAAAGGCCACGGTTCTCTCAGTCTTCATCATAAAAGAGAAGTTCCAGAACCCTCAACCCCTTTGCAGCCCTTTCCTATGCCCTCCCCAGCAAGTCTCTGATCTTACTTTATAATGGTTTAATATCTTAATTAATATACTAGCTTTGAGAGGCATCAATCCTCATCTCCACAAACATAAAAGGAGTACCAGGACAAATTCTTTTACTTCCTCAGTTGACAGAAGCTGAGGGAGAGCAGTGTTAGGCTGGATCTTAGGAAGAACTTCTTCAGTAAAAGGATGGTGAGACTCTAGAATAGGTTGCCCAGGGAGGTTGTGAATGCCTCCTCCCTGGGGTGTTCAAGGCCAGGTTGAATGAAGCCTTGAGCAACCAAGTCTAGTTGAGATGTGTCCCTGCCCATGGCAGGGAGGTTGGAACAGATGATCTCTGAGGTCCCTACCAACATCCTATGGTGTGTTTGGTTTTCCCATAGAGACAAATTAGACAAAAATGTTATTTACTTGCATTGTTGCATATGGTTCCACAGTTTAAGATGTACAAAATCCACCAGCATGACTCAGGTATCAAAAAGGAGATACCAGAGATTTGTTTAACCATCAGACCCTTTACAAACTTGAATGATGTATCTGTTTAATAAGTGTAAGGAAGGTCCTCCTTATTTAATGACTGCAATGATATTTAAAACAAGAGAATGGGATCCAGCCAATTAGAGGATAAAATCTCTGAATGTTCAGAATTTTCCAAGAATAAAAATGGGATTGTCAGTGGATTTGCAAGAACAGCAGGTCAAAAGTCTTACTACAAAAACATTTCTCTGCCACTGAACTTTCTGAGTCCAGAAGAGTTCCCTAATGTGAAAAATAAGAATAAACACTGTGCTGTATTGTTTAAGTGCTCAACTTCTTATAATGTCACATTGAGTTGTTTATCTGCTGGAAAGGAAAGCACAAAAGTTCAAGGTTCTGTAACTAATTTTCATCACAGCTGCTCCTCCAAATACTTCGGATCAAGAACAGCGACAAAAAAATCCCCACAGCAATTCCTGGAAAATATCACAACTGATACAGCATTCATGGGAAACTACTGAAGTTATGAGTCAACAAAGAAATAGATTCAAATTGTACTTTCTTCTGGGTGAACTATGTCCAGCTATGGGGTGCCCAAGAGTAGAGAGACATGGACGTGATGGAGTGGGTCCAGAAGAGGGCCACAAAGGTGATCAGAGGGCTGGGACACTTCTCCTATGAGGACAGGCTGAAAGAATTGAGGCTGTTCAGTGTGGAAAAGAGAAGGCTCCAGGGAGACCTTAGAGCTGCATTGCAATTTCTGAAGGGGACCTACAGGAAGGCTGGGGAGGGACTGTTAAGAAGGGCCTGTGGTGATAGGACAAGGGGCAATGGTTTGAAAGTGGAGCAGGGGAGATTTAGGTTGGACATCAGGAGGAAGTTCTGCACAGTGAGAGTGCTGAAATACTGGAACAGGCTGCCCAGGGATGTGGTTGAGGCCCCATACCTGAAAACATTCAAGATCAGACTCAGTGTGTCCCTGGGCAGCCTGCTATAGTTGGAGGTGTCCCTGCTGTGTACAGAGAGCTTGGAAAAGATGACCCTTGGGGGTCTGTTCCAATACAATGCAATCTGTGAATCTGAACTAGTGGGAAAATGCTGGTGTTTTCCTCCTAGCACTGAAGTTAGGAATGCTTTACATAAGGACATGACATCTGTGGCCAGAATTCTTCAGTAGATGTTTAAACAAACCAGACAAATCCTTTGTCTAATGTTGAATGAGAGTCCCAAATTTATCTCTGAAAATTTGTATGTTCTGAAAAAAAAAAACCCTCATGTTCATTGCAATGTAATCACACCACAGAAGTTCTTTGGAAGTTCAGCAACATTCATCTCAGAAGGATGCAGCAGAAGACTATTGACAAGTTATTAGAAAAACTGTCTATAAATATTTCTTATATCACCCCAGAAGAGTCTCAGAAATTAAGTGACATGCAGTTATCTGTATAGAACTATCACTTTCAGCTGCAAGGTGTGAAGAAAACCAAGCTCACAGGAAGCCAACCAGTAATCTCTTTCTGTCAGCCTTCACCTTCCTGGAAACTTCCTGAAGAAATTCCACTCCTGTTCTAGGGGATGATGTCATGCAAAGCCCCTTCAGTCCTGAAAGGGACCTACAGGAGAGCTGCAGAGGGACTTTCTAGTAGGGCTTGTAGTGATAGGGTGAGAGGGAATGGATTAAAGCTTGAGGAGGGCAGATTTAGACTGGAGATTAGGAAGAAATTCTTTCCAGTGAGGGTGGCGAGACACTGGAAGAGGTTGCCCAGGGAGGCTGAACATTCCCCCTCCCTAGAGGTGTTCAAGGCCAGACTGGATGAGGTTTTGAGCAACCTGGGCTAGTGGGAAGTGAAGCTGCCCATGGCAGGGGTTTGGAACTAGATAATCATTAAGATTCTTTCCAACCCAAACTATTCTATGAATCCGTGAATTTACAAATCTATGAAATGCCTCCTTTGACAAAAAGAGTCATTTTGTTTCCCATCTTTTGTTAAAGTTAGTAAGCACAGAAGAGAAAGCAGATCAACATGAAGGTCATTCTATATCAGAAATAAAGATGTCATTCCAAAACTTTGGAACTGCAAGTTTTGAATTGGGTAGTATCATACCAATGACCTCCATAATAACTGCATATGCTCCATAAACTACAAAAAAAGACATCGCTGTCAGAAGAATCAGTCCAGTGCCTCTGCCTTTGAGCAACTTGAAGGCCTTTTTCTAGACCAAAAAGTCAAAGATTTTTCTTTTTGAGATCTTGTGCATTCTACCAGACTAAAAGCAACCTCCAAGTTGCACATCTCAGCAGCATTTTTGGTGTATAACACTAAGTCAGAATAAAGTCTTCACATTTTGCAGTTTTGCAATTGCAAAAGAGGTTTGACTGAATACACTGCCTGTTTTGGGAATTTTTTGGGGTAAAAAACCCAAAAAAACTGGGGTTTTTTTTTCCCCCCCACAAAAGAGAGCCCCCTAAAGGTAAAACAACCTTAGCTGTAAAACTTTGCTCTCACAGCATGGTCCAGAAGCATGTATTAAAGCACCAAATATTATAATAATGATTCTGATGGTGCTGGTAATAAATATTTGGATTTATGAAAAGTATTTTTCTCTGCAGATATTCCCAGGTGGATTCCACAGTTAGAATCAGCAGGTTATTTAATTTGTCCTGGATCTTCTCTGTTTTTCTAGTCCCACTTGAATAGCAAGCTCAGATTCAGCAGGTTATGAGGCTTGCCCTACTTCTGAACTTGAGTCAATAGGACTTTAAATTGATATCAATGGAAAATGAAACCAGAAACCATTTGCTGCTTAATAGTTGCTAAATAGTTCCACATTCATGAACTACATAAAACTCTAATCTAAAATGCTATCATAGAATCCTAGAATGGCTCAAGTTGGAAGGGACCTCAGGGATCATCCACTCCAACCTCCCTGCCATGGGCACGGACATCTCCCAACTAGACTCAGCTGCTCAAGGCCTTATCCAACCTGGCCTTGAACACAAACAGGGAGGAGGCCTCCACAATCCCCCTGGGCAGCCTATTCCAGAGTCTCACCATCCTCTTACTGAAGAACTTCTTCCTAAGATCCAGTCTAACCCTGCTCTCCCTCAGCTTCAAACCATTCCCCCTTGGCCTGTCTCTAGACATCCTTACGAGAAGTCCCTCTCCAGCCTTGCTACAGACCAAGACCAGGGAGAACAGCCAGCCCTTTGCATGAACCCACCACATACAACTACCTTGTAGTTCCACAGAAGACAACCTGAGCTGACAGTCTGAGTTCTGCACATACCATCCAGGCTGGTAAAGTGCTTGTGATACTCTCAGATACCATCATCACAGTAGGGAAGGAGAAAGTGTCACTTGAGAAAGTGCACATCTCTGTGGGAAAAAGCTTACATTATTTGTTAAGAGATTTCTGATTTCCTAAAAGATGTATACGTTATGATCTCTGGTCAGCACAGAACTGAAGGCATCAAAGTATTCTGCACCTTGACTTTGCTGGTCAGTTCTATATCCAACACAGCTGAAGGTGTGTCCTACCAAATCCTTCTCTGAGAGAAGGATACTTTGGGCTTTACAATTTACTCCTCAGGTACAACGTGGCACACCACACCTCAGAGTGCCCCTCACCATTCTGTCCAATCCTGTCTTTGTGAAGGCAGACAATCTGCAACTACACTGCAAGACACAAAGCTTGCCCAGAAGCAGACATTTTCTAAAAGGAACCCCAAGGTTTCTGGAAAAGAAAACATCAGATTAATTTAAGCAACAGAGAGAAACAAACCTTGTTGTTTTAAATCAGTAATCAGTTTTGCTACAACTATTACAAGAGGCACAAACCTCACACATGCATATGTTGTTAGCCTCTATACAAAGCTGTTCCTATCAGGAACCACTTCTACTTGCCAGCCTCTTTCCCCATTCCTATCCATCAGCTCTGTAATGATGATGGGATAAAATTATATGTTCTATAATCCAAATGTTTGCCCACAACTCCTTGACTAGCATCTACTCTTAAAAGACTCTTAGGGAGCCAACCTGCAGCTGAGAAAAAAGATCAAGTACATTTGGTCTAAAATGCCTGTAAGCCTTGAAGTGTAATTACATGAAAATAGAGACAGCTTTATTATAGAATGCTGAAATTCTGAATGAGTATGATCAAATCCAACACACAAGGTCCTGTGCTGCTAGATGGAAGTTCTTCTAGCATATAAACATTCTGTGATTTCACAGAAACACAGAATAGTAGGGGTTGGAAGAGACCTCAAAAGGTCACTGCGTCCAAACCCCTGCCAAAGCAGGATCACTCAGGGCAGGTCACACAGGAGCACATCCAGGTGGGTCTTGAAAGTCTCCAGGGAAGGAGACTCCACAGCCTCTTTGGGCAGCCTATTCCAGGGCTCTAGCAGCCTCACAGTAAAAAGGTTTCTCTTTATGTTCCTGTGGAACCTCCTCTGCTCCAGCTTGCACCCATATCCCCTTGTCCTGTCATTGGATATCACTAAGCAGAGCCTAGCTGCATCCCCCCAACACTACCCTTCCTATCTTTACAAACATGAATGAAGTCACTCCTCAGGCTCCTCTGCTCCAAGCTGAAGAGCCCCAGCTCCCTCAGCCTTTCCTCAGCAGAGAGATATTCCACTGCCTTAAGCATATTTGTGGCTCTGCACTGGACTCTTCCAAGCAGGTCCCTGAGGTCTTTCTTGTACTGAGGGGCCTATAGTTAAAATTAGCTTGGAGCCTGCACCTTAGGCAGGCACAAAGGCAAGCAGCAAAGTCACTAAACAAAATACTATTGATCTGGGGTGGTAAGACACATGCTATAGGTGTAAAGTGGTCTTTTGGAAGTCTTTCAACAGCAGCATTTTGAAAAATATAGCAATATTCAAGCAGTAGCCTTCTTAGAAGATAATATACCACAGCCTACTAATTCCTAATTGGTAATGACACAGTACTGAAATTGTTGTGACTTTACACCGGGCAGATATTGAAATCAATATCCTGGAATGCTGAATCCTAGAAAAATCAAATAATACATCAACTTGCATCAAGAAAGTGATGCAAAATTCTGCCCAAGTAAGTAAGGAGGGCACAGTTTTCAAAGACTTGGTCAGCAGGCCAGGGAGGTGATTCTGCCCCTTTACTCTGCTCTCATCAGACCCCACCTGGAGTACTGTGTGCAGTTCTGGAGCCCCCAAGACAAGAAGGACATGGAAATGTTGGAATGAGTCCAGAGGAGGCCACAAAGATGCTCAGAGGGCTGCAGCAGCTCTGCTATGAGGTCAGGCTGAGAGAGTTGGGGCTCTGCAGCCTGGAGAAGAGAAGGCTTTGAGAAGACCTTGTAGTAGCCTTCCAGTATCTGNTCCTCAGGCTCCTCTGCTCCAAGCTGAAGAGCCCCAGCTCCCTCAGCCTTTCCTCAGCAGAGAGATATTCCACTGCCTTAAGCATATTTGTGGCTCTGCACTGGACTCTTCCAAGCAGGTCCCTGAGGTCTTTCTTGTACTGAGGGGCCTATAGTTAAAATTAGCTTGGAGCCTGCACCTTAGGCAGGCACAAAGGCAAGCAGCAAAGTCACTAAACAAAATACTATTGATCTGGGGTGGTAAGACACATGCTATAGGTGTAAAGTGGTCTTTTGGAAGTCTTTCAACAGCAGCATTTTGAAAAATATAGCAATATTCAAGCAGTAGCCTTCTTAGAAGATAATATACCACAGCCTACTAATTCCTAATTGGTAATGACACAGTACTGAAATTGTTGTGACTTTACACCGGGCAGATATTGAAATCAATATCCTGGAATGCTGAATCCTAGAAAAATCAAATAATACATCAACTTGCATCAAGAAAGTGATGCAAAATTCTGCCCAAGTAAGTAAGGAGGGCACAGTTTTCAAAGACTTGGTCAGCAGGCCAGGGAGGTGATTCTGCCCCNACTACCTGCCCTTACAATTCTGCCCTGACAGCAAAGTCACTGTTCAAAAATCTTAAATGAAATTCAAGCATTTAGTGTTAAATTAGTCAAATCATCAGTGAATGCCACAGAACCTTAGTGGAATCTCAAATGGATTTCTATCCCTCCTCCTAAATCAGCATCACCCCAGTGGCCATTGGCACAAAGAAGAAATTCTGCTTGCAGATAAAATGCTGATCATCTACTAGAGATGTATATTGGAGATGAAAATTCTGAAGAGTAAAGCAAAAGGAAAGTTGTGCTCACAGGGTTTGACAGCCCTAAGTATATTTAGCTACCTATTCGAGAATGATAAAGACCATGGTGGCTACTCTGCTAAGATTCACTATGGACAATGAGTTTGACAGTATCACAGTATGGTAGGGGCTGGAAGGGACCTTTGGAGAGCAGCGAGTCCAATACCCTCACCAAGGTCACAACAGAACACATCCAAGTGGGTTTTGATTGTTTCCAGAGATGGAGATTCTACCTCCTCTCTTGGCAGCCTGTTCCAGGGCTCCAGCACTCTTAAATTAGAGATGTTCTTCGTGTTTAGATGGAATTATGTTCAACAGCATCTCTTCACACTCAAATACATATCTTGCAAAAGAAAATTAATGCCAAAATATGTTTTACTCAAGGCAAAATAAATTACATTAATTAAAACATGTGAATTGTCCAAAATATATAAATACTGGGAGATCTTTAGAGAAGTTAACACAAAGAAGTAAATAAGCACAGCAAAGACTGGTGCAATAGATTCAGAATCCAAGCAAACAAATCTAAATGCTGGCTAGCCTGAGACAGCTGGAATTCCTTAACTAACTAACTAGACAGACAGACAGATAGATAATGAGGGGGGAAAGGGAAAGGCAAAAGGCAAAAGAAAACCCACTTTCACAGCTCAAAGCAGAGCTGGCATCAGCTTCTGCATAGCTGACAAGGAAGAATGCATCTTACAATCAGCAGTTGCATGAACAGTCCTCATTTGTTTCCTTATGAAACAGCAACTCAGTACAACAGTTAAATCTCAACATTTTTGAATCAGGAATGCTTTGAATTGAGAAAGTAGTTGTCTCTATACCATGCTACTACTGAAGCAAGTAGGCAAGATATATTTCTAGAGGAGAAATCATCCTGCACACCATTTTTTTCCCCCCAAACAGTTACAGACAGACAAGCAGAAGAGCATGGAGTGACAAGAAGCTCGGGAGAAATTTCTCCCAAATAAAGATGTGTTACCTGCTTTATATTTCCTCCTGTTTTCTCAGGCAGGATACTAGACATGATGGGTTTTTCTTAATAAAACTGAAGATGAAGGGAAAATTATGTATTTTTTGTCTAAAGTCAGAGGATCATTCTTTAACTTACTATTTAAAATAAGGGGATTGTTTCTGCAAGTTGAACATAAGGAGCACAAGAAGAAAAGGAGTAAGCAAGCTCACTGATATGAATCATGTATTCTCCTTACCTGAATTAATTCCCTAAACATCTGATTTTGAAGTGCAATCTTTTAATGAACAGCTCTTCCTATCACAAAATCAAACTGTACCACTTGATGTCCTTTCAGGGAGTAATAGTTTTTGCTGAACAGAAGATTGTGATGCATGTCAAAATGTTATCAGAGAGCTGATATGGCAATCAGGGTTTATTTTAATACTAGTCTTATTCCTAACTAAATTGATCATAATTTTGTGTATTTTTCCCTCAACTGAGTCACTCTTTCTACATCAAATAATCTACCCTTTTCTGTTTCAGTATTAAACAGAGATTCTGTTTTCTCTTTCAGAAGGCTCTTGTGCTGGGCATGGACCCATCATCAACAGGAGTGCCAAAGGGCATATTTTCTAATCCTGTGGACTGCACACCCTTGATACTCCAGCAAAACTCCAGTCCTTTTTCTGTGATTCATGCCAAAGCTCCCATCAAAAACTTCAGAACCTCTCCAAACAAAGGGCAGGAGTGAACACAATGAATCAGATTTCTTTCCAGGTTTACACCAATCTTACACTGGTGTAGTTCGGATAACATAAATCAAGCTACTCCTGTTTTAGATAGGTACAAAAATCATAGAACCACAGAATTGTCAGGGTTGGAAGGGACCTCAAGGACCATCTAGCTCCAAACCCCCTGCCATGGGCAGGGACACCTCACACTACATCAAGCTGCTCAGAGCCACATCTAACCTGGCCTTAAAAACTTCCAGGGATGAGGCTTCCACCACCTCCCTGGGCAACCTGTGCCAGTGTTTCACTACCCTCACGGTGAAGAACTTCCTAACACCCAATCTGAATCTACCCACTTCTAGTTTTGCTCCATTTCCCTTAGTCCTATCACTACCTGACACTCCAAAAGATCCCTCACCAGCTTTCCTGTAGGCCCCCTTCAGATACTGGAACAGTGAAATCTATTGGGAATAACTTTACAAACTAATAACTGGCCCTAGCCAGCTGACTTTATATATAGCTGATAGTATCATTTAACTGATAGTATTACTATGGGTCTTTCAAGACAAATAAACTTGAATCAAACTTCACTCACCTAAGAAAATCTTCCTTCAGGATAAATGAGAAGATTTGTAAAGATGACAATTTGTAAAAAGCCTACCACATTGTTTTTTTTTTTTTTCCCTTCGAAATAACTTCTATTAAAACTTTCACTCTAAGCCTTGAAACGATGACTCTAAATTCTGTGATTCTATAAATCAATGATTTGTAATCTCTCAAATGTGCCAGTCAGGATAGATTTCTGAAAGGTTTTCTTTGTTGCTGTGGATATTGATTCTTAAAGTCCTTGTTACGCTGTCAATTCTCTGTCTTATCAGACAGCAGATGCAGAACTGCACTAAATCCAAGACAGAAATAAAAAATTAAATTAGAAAATTATAAAATTCGTTTTTTAAATCCAAAGAAGAGATTATCTCGTGGTGGCATTTTATCTTCAAAGAGTATCCAATGACTGCTTTTTAGTTTTTGAAGAGTACCTAGTGATCACGTTTCATCTTTAAAGAGTATCTAATGATCACTTTTCACTTTTAAATAAATAAATAAAGGGACACGTGGTTGTAATTTCACATAAAAATACAAAGTTGTCATTTCCCCCCCCCCCCCCATCTAACTCATTTGCAGGCCAAAAGCAAAACAAGAGGAAGAATGAGAAGTCAGAACACCCACTCCAGATCGCTGCACTCTCGAGATGATTCTCCACCCTTCAGCAGTGGCAACCACTTAGGAAGGCTTGTAGGAAATTTACACACGCCAGAAAGGGAGGAATAAAATTCAACCCCATCATTTCTATGCTGGCTACAAAGAACCAAACGATAGCCAGTTTCTTTCTTGGCAGACAGGATGGTGGTACTTGTCCTTCTACCTTTTCTGTTTCTTAGAATATTAACTCTTTAGAAAAGAGTTCAGCAACTTTAGCTATGCATAGTAGTAGCTACCAATCCCCTTCATCAAAACCTGCCCAAGGGGACTATCTTTTCTCAGTCAACAGCACAGGCCTATTTCCATTTTATTGCTATCAGTAGAAATGTTGCCTCCTGTTTCAGATTAAATCAGAACCTGGATACTTGATGACCCTTTACTGAGAGAGTGCATTAAAAATCTGCAGTCTTGCTAGCATGCCAAAAATCTTAAGTCTTAGTATTATTTTATAAGGCTTCTTAGTGGTCAAGAGATGTGAGAGAGCCATCTTGATCCCACTGATGTCAGTTATAAAATTCCCAGTATTAGAAAGAAGCCATAAATTTGGGGGATTCTAAGTATTATTTTCAGTGTTAATCTTCCTCCGGGATGTATAAAATTTTTCTTTTAATACTTATTTATTGCAATAACATTCAATCTAAACACAAAAATGGTCCTTAAAAAAATAGCTATTGAGCTTATTTAATACATATTTATTTCAGTAACACCCAATCTAAACATAAAAATGGTCTTAAAAAAAAAAGCTATTGAGCTTATTTAATACATATTTATTTCAGTAACATCCAACCTAAACATAAAAATGGTCCTAAAGAAATAGCTACTGAGCTTATTATTGCACAAAGATAAGAGTTTATCTGATACTACATCTAATATATACTATATATTGTAAATAACTTCAAAGAAATCAACTCTGGTTTAAATCAGAGGGCATACAAATGCCTAATAATAATATATAAATGGCCACTGTTGCTTTAACCAAGCTTCTACACCTCCTGATTTTCCTTTTTTTTTTTCCTTCTTTTGGTTTATAATAGTCCCTAACTCAAAGATGCTAAATCAACTTCTTATTTCCTGTACTCCTCTAAGCCTAACCCTCTGTACTTCCACCTATGAAAAAAGTACATCCAAATACTGAATCCATTGGTATGATCTCACTTTATATATGAGGTATTGGAATTTAGAGATTCTAGGATTGTGTGCTATTGAAAGCACCACCTACCATTTGCTCTTCACTTATTAAGAATTATTTTTAAATGTTAATAAGGTTTGGGTGTTTTTTGTTGGGGTTCTTTTTTAATGAATGGCAGATGGGAGGTAAACAGTTGATAAACAGGATGCAGAACAACTGTAGTGTTTTGAGTACCGACACTAAGGACAGAAGGTGTTACATAATAAAGCACAGTCACAAATGATGTTTTCTTCCTTATAATGAGTGAAATCTGATAGAAATGCTAAAGGCAAATTGTTCAGCCATAAATGTCATCCAGCCACTCAGCGAAGATCTTCATTTGGCCTTGATAATATCTTTTTTTTTTTTTAACCTTTTAACATTTCCAACTTAGGTCTCTGCTCTCCACTTTTGCTATGATTCTATTTTCCTTTGCTACACTTGCTCTCATTTCATCCATACACCTTCAAGCCCTGGTCTAGGCACACAACACAGGTAATTTCTACACGTAAGCAGCTGCAAGCAATGATAAATTTGCTAGCAAAATAATTGAAAAAAAATAAATAAATAAAGTCCTAGGTGCATTTGCATAGTAAACGCTCACACTCCTTTCACTTGCCAAAAACAATGGGTGTCGATAATGAATCGTGTTTTACACTGTGATTTAAGCTGTAGATGGGATCTGTGAAATGCTGCTTTTCTAAATCCCTCTTTTCCTTGGTAAAATATTCACTCATTTTGTGGTCTTGGAGAAGGTACATCCCCCCCTTACCCTTTTGTATTCTCTCTGTCTGACTAGCACAGTGAATCACTCAATACACTGCAAAGCAGTACCCTTCGCACTCGTGTCAAAGCACAACCCTCTGCTGAGTATTCCTCCTCCCCAGCAACAATTTCAGGAACTCACAAGTAAATCACTGATTTGATTTCAACCACGTATCAGAGGCAAGTATCAAATGCCAAAGGGACTCTGGGTCTCCCCTAACCTACAGAAATAAACCCAGGTCGGGTTTTTTGCATTTAATTCAGTAAAATTCCACCACTCCCAAGCAGTGTGACTGTTCCCTCCCTTGACTTCAGCCAAGCATCATGCTGGCTAATCCCACCCACTCAGGTAACACCCAGGAGCCATCTTTCCTCTGCCTGGGACGAGTCCAAATCACACCCCGCCTCTAGGAGACACCCAAATAACACCCTCTTCCCCCTCTCACACAGCCTCGCAGAGAACAGAAGAGCAATAGCACCATGGTCAGCCACAGAGACACGTGGAGGGCAGAGAGGGGAAGGCAGGGAAGAGGGGAGCTGGAGACTCAGCAGGGAGGGAGGGGAGATCCACTCATACAGATGAAACTCCATGCAAGCCTGGCCTCCTACCCATCCCCTTCAGGGAGCCAAGGGGAAGGGGGCGGTGGGGCAAGCTGAAATGGCACCTTACCTTCACTGCAGTCCTTGCCCCGAAAGCCAGTTTGGGAGCAGTCACAGACGGCCTGGTCGTTGAGCACGGAGCAGACACCCCCGTTGAGGCAGACATCCTCCCTGGCGCACAGGCGGCTCTGTTCATCATCCAGCCGTACCTCCTGGCTCTCCACTGGCGACGCCTGCGTGTAGTTGACCCGGACATCCGTTATCCAGCCCTTGAAGGGCTCCCGGTCCTTGACAGAGGACAGCGTCAGCTTTAGCGTCGCTGACCGCAGCTCTGGCGGGAGCCCCCCTAAGAAGAGGCCGCTGAAGACAGTCATGTCCCGCCGCTTGGACTTCACCTCCACCCACTTGGCTTCGGCCCGGTCGATGATCAACGTCGTGTTCTTGAAGTGGCGGCGGATGACGACGGCGTGCCAGAGGTTGTCGTTGACCGCAATGTCGGAGAGCAGGGTGGCAGGCTCAGCACAGAAGATGGAGAAGCTGAGCTGCAGTCGCCCGCCTTGGGTGAGGATGAGCTCCAGGAAGTCGCAGAAGCCCTCATCATCAAAGTAGAGCACCAGCCCGCTGGAGCTGCGCGTCTTCATGTTGAAGCTCATCTCGCTCTCACAGCAGGCATTCCACTTGGGGAAGCGGGTCCATTGGCCCTCGGCCCCTGGGAACTCCAGCCCGCTGCCCAGCTCGGCCCAGCAGCCCAGCAGCAGGGCCAGCCAGAGCAGCAGGCAGCCCCCGCGCCGCACCAGCGCCGGCCCCATCCTGCGCGGCCTGGGGCGGGCGAGTGGGGCGGCAGGGCCGGCGGGGGACGGCACTGGGGCCCCGGTGGCAGACAGGGTAAAATCTTGCCGGGCACAGGCCACACTGGGAAGTCTGGGCACGCTCACCCCCGCCCCAGGTGCGGGGGTCACTGCAGAGGACTCCCTGGGGCAGGGGGCTGCGAGTGCCCCACGGGATGGGGTCAGGAGCCACCAGAGGGGACCTGCAGTTGGGGGAAGATGCCGTTGAGTCTCTTCACTGCTTGGCCAGGCTTCGCAAAAGGTCTCCAGGGGTGGGTGAGTCAGCAGAAATTTTCCCCAAAGCCAACATTACCAAACTAGAAGAAAAACCAAGAGCAGTGGCAAAACCCTCCTCCAAGTGGATCCACCAACTCAGCAAGACTGTAGTGATATCCCAGCACGTGCACACCTTTTTACATCCTCTCTGCCAGCTGTAGTTTCCCAGGAAGCCAATTACCAATCCCAGTGCTGCCTCCCTAGGACAGATCCTCTTGTCAGATCACGGACTGTCTGCCATGGTGCTAGAGCAGCGTCAGCAGATGACAAGACTCATCGCTCATGGTTTCCTGAGCTGCCTCAATCCCAATGGGGTTGAAACCCAGAAGCTGTCAAACAGCCGAGTGGCTACTTGACATGCAAAGCCTGACAGCTCCTCTTCTGTTTGCTCGCAAAAGGCCAAGGCTAAGATCCAGGGGGGTGATTTTCCTCTATTGTTTCTGTTTCTAATCTGCAAGGAATTGAAACAGAATAATAAGAAAGGATAACTAATAACATCTTAAATCATAAAGTTGATCAATAGTGGACGTTTGTGTTTCATTCTCTGTTCAACATTAGGAAAATGAACTGCTGCTGTAATTTTGGAATTAATGAGAAATCCTAACAATCTGCAGCACTAAATCTAAATCTTAATGTATATGCTTAGACCAGATTACATTTCCGTGGCATAATCTGTACATAAAGGACTTACCTTTCCAAAACTTTCATATATTTTAGCAGCATATTTTATTCTTACAAGGACTATGTCAAGAAGAGAGGGTGGTCTTTATGCTGGCATTTATTTATGGCAATAGCAAGCACCTGTGAAGCGATAAGGTCCTAATCATGTCAACGATGCTACCAAGCCCAGTTCTAGTTCTTTCCAACACAGCTCAAAAACATATAAAGTGACCTGAGCTCCCAGCAGGAGCTGGCAGGTTTCACTGTATGTGGCACACCTACTGGTTTATTTTCATGGGGTGAGGAAGAATTGCAATGGTTTCTTAGAAAGCTTTTTTTAAAAATTTCAAACCACATTTTATTCCTTGCCACCTGGTTTCTTTTAGTGCTGATACTCTCTGTTATGGCTGGGAAAATCCAATTCAAGGCAGGTCTGATGCTGACATTATTCACAATGCAGATCAGCTAATCCCAGGTGTTAGCCCTCTGAAATGGGCTGCAGTATTTTATGTCTGTTTACTCAGCTGCCCTTATTTAAGAGGACAACACCTCATTTTAAAAATAATATATATGCCACAGTTTGCTCTCTTCCTCTAAAGAGGTCTCTGCATTTGAAGCGTTTCAGCTGAGAGGTTCCCCTCTCTCCCCCTAAGCCCTTATCTCATTTCTGGAATGTGGGTATTAGCAGATCTCTCCTGATGGAGGAGAGGATCTTCAGCACCTCCCTCTCTCACCGCTTCCCCTTCACCTCCCTCCCATTTTTCAGCCAGCAGCACTCAGACAGGCAGAATACCATGTCCAGAGCTGCTGTCAAGCGCTTTGCTGGGCTAGTGTATATGTCTGAGTGGGGAGACGGGGCAGAGAGGAGCCTGCCAGGGTGAAAAACCTGCTTTGAAGCTGGCACACACCTCAGCTGCCTGCACCTGACACGTTCGAGAGGTGCTAAGTCACCTCCTACTCCCTTTTTATATTTAATTTCATTCCCCTAAACGTCAACACCTTTATTTTTATTATTTGTCACATGCGAGGCAGGCAAGAGCAGCAAAAACCAGGCAAGGAGAACCCCCAAACTTGGCAGGCAGAGGCCAGCCGAGCAGTAGGCGGCAAATCGCCCCGAGGTTGCCCACCTCCATCCCAGCAGGAGCCACCCCTCGCAGTGCTGCTCCCAGCTGAGGGATTTCCGGCAGCTCCGCTGCAAAATGTGGTTCCCAGGAGGCTCCGCAGCGAGAGGGAGCCCCCGGCCCACTCCCCGCTCCTCCGGAGCCAGGCAGCCCCACCGCTCATCCCGGGTAGGGCGCGGGCAGGGCGCGGCGGGCTTGCGGCACCGCGGCCGAGCGGCCGCCCTGGCTTCAGCACCCAGAACAGCTCCGCCTTGTGCGGCCCGACGGGGCGGCGGCAGCGACCGGGCCCGGGCCCGCCGCCGGTGGCTTCCTGAGCCCAGGGGTTTCCCCGCGGCCCCCAACCTGCCCGTGGCGTTGGACACGGGTGGGACCCAAGTGGGTGCAGCGAAGGAGAGGAGGGAAGCTACGGGCAACCGCGAAGGCCTCGCTGCGGCGGGGTGGGAGCGGATATGGGGTGCGTGGGGCGGGGAGGGTGCGGTGAGGAGGGTGCTGGGTAAGGGTGTAAGACACGGTGTGCGTGGCCGGGAGGCGTTGTGAGAAATGACTCGGAGGGAGGGGGGTTCACGCTGCGTGGGTGAAGAGAGAAGGGGGCTGCACGTTGGTATGTGGGGAAAGGGGCGCGAGGTGCGCGTGTCACTGTAGCTGGGGCTGGGCTGGTCACTTGTAGGTAGCAAAGGCTGGTGAGGAAATGCGGAAGGTGCAGCGAGGAGGGGGCGCGAAGGGGAAAGGGGCTGCACGGGAAGTACGTGGGCAGCAGGGGCACCGCGGATGTGTGCCCAGAGCGGGGGTGGAAGCCGGGCAAGGACGCGAGTGTGAGTGGAGTGTGTGCCAGAGCGATCCCTACAGGTGTCCGCGGAGAGCGGGGATCCCACCTCGAGAGCATCCCTGCCCGCCTGTGTCTGCGGCACCTTCCCTCCCCTCTACTCACACACACACACACAGCGGCAAGAGAGGCAGAAAGAGAGAGAGAAAGAAGAGAGGGAGGTGAAGGAAGGTAGAAAAGAGAGAGAAGGGAAGATTGGAAAAGGACAGGAGAAAGACCCATGGAAAAAAAGACAGCAAACAATCCCTTATTGATGATTGCCGGTATAATTCAGGCGCTGTCAGTAAACAGCACAGTCTTGTCTAGTCATTTCCAAAGTGGAGGGGCATTTCCATGCTCGAAAGAGAACAATTTATTAACGTAGATACCTCTCAGCTGGGCTCTGAAGTACCTGAGATCCCTCCCAGCAATGGATACTGTGTACACACGTACGTAGCGAGAAGCATACACAAACCAACAGAAATGGAGCTGCTGCGCTCGGTGCCTCATCAGTGCATTAATAAGCTTCCCCCACCCCTCTACAACCATTTTTATTTTCTTTTTTTCAAAAAAGAAAATTTATGATTTAGTCACAGGTGCCCCGATTGAGCCTTTCCAAATTAGAAAAAGAGAGAGAGAGACACCCATAGGTCAATAAATCCTTAATAAACGCCGGCTCGGTTGGCATGCACCAGCCTCGGCAGAATGCTCAGTGTACAGAACACACAGCATTGTCTCCGGCTGCGGGCAAGACCAGGGAGTTCACAAATGACCGGATGAAATAAAAGGCTCTGGGAAAGAATTTTTTAAAATCCAACAATCAAAAAACCAAACAACCTTGCTGCAGCCAAAGGGAGAAGCCCTCTAATTCAAAAGCAGACTTAACGGCATCATTAATCTTTTTCTTACCACGTAATTTCTAGAATCAAATTCTTTGCTAAGCGGCTGGAATGATCGATTTCGCTGCCCTCTCGGGCTGCAGCTGTATTTAAGACGCCTAGGGGATAATTTCTACCCCTTTGCAAACGCCCAACATCGGCAGGAAGCTGAGCACTTTCGGGCACATATCGAGGACAGCCGCGTGCCCCCTTTCCTCTTGGCTCACAATGGAAAATGTCCCAAATTCTCCATGCACAAACCCCCTTCGCCTCTCTCAGACCACCACCGCCGCTAAATGACAGCAATATTGCCACATCCATTGCCACCGCCACCCCGGCTCCCCGTTCCCCCGAGGCGGCTCACGCCAGGGAGAGCAAGCAGCGGATTGATTTTATTCCTTAAGTCTCACAGACACCCCCACCACCACCTTCCCCTCCCCTCCTCCTCCCGCCTTTGCAAGGGATCATAAATCACCGCATCCAACCTTTCAACTTCTCCCTCCGCTCCACCATCTCCTTCTCCTCGCCATCTACCTTTGCACAACGCCACACGCAAACCCACCAGCCTCTCGCCGCCGCCGCCTCCTTCTCCTCTTCGTCTTCCTCCTCCACCGCGGCCGTCGCCGCCGCCGCGGCAAAGCGCTGCTCGTCCTCCCTCCGCGCCGCCTCTGCCCGCGCTGCGGACGCGCCTGACACCTGCGCGGGGTGCGCCGGGCGGGCGGGCCGGGGCTGCCTCTGCCGCTCGCC
>WBNM01001984.1:27234-42615 GCA_013399055.1 Ramphastos sulfuratus
CCGCCCCGGCCCGCTAGGCCCCGGGCACCGCCGCCGCGGCCAGGTGTTGGGGTCTGCGCCTGGAGGGGACCCGCTGAGGGCAGTGCTGGGCCCGGGGCAACGCGGCGAGGGGCAAGGCTGGGTGCGTTGGCTCCGCAAGGCCGGAGGGAGATGAGTGTGCTCGGTGCCGCCGTCTGAAGGAGCGGGAGCTGGCAGAGAAGTGCCTTCTCTGGAGCAGGAGATAGAGGCATAGAGTGTTTGGGTTGGAAAAGACCCTTAAGTCGTCGAGTCCAACCACTGTCAAACTCCACAAAGTCCTAAACCAAGCTAACCCATAGAATCATAGTCACCTGGTTGGGAAAAACCTTAAGATCATCAAGTCCAGCCATAACCTAGCATCTGCCCATACACAACTGTTGAACCATGTCCCTGAGCACCTCATGCGAACATCTTTTAGACACCTCCAGGGATGGTGGCTCCACCGCCTCCTTAGGCAGCCTATTCTAAGGCCTGATGACCCTTCTGGTAAAGATTTTTTTTCCCTAATACACAATCTAAACCTCCCCCGGTGCAACTTGAAGCCACTTCCATTTGTTACCTGGGAGAAGAGACCTAACCCCATCTGCCTACAACCTCTTCAGGGAATTGTAGAGAGCAGTGAAGTCTCCCCTCAGCATTCTCCACACTAAACAACCGCAGGTCCCTCAGCTGCTCCTCACCAGCCCTATTCTCCAGACCCTTCACCAGCTTCATTGCCCCTTCTCTGGACATGTTCCAGCACCTCAATGTCTTTCTTGTCGTGAGAGCCCCAAAACTGAACCCAGGACTTGAGGTGTGGGCTCACCCAGTGAGATGGCAGAACACCACACGGACTGCTGTGTGTGCCACCTCCATGAGCTCCCCATCAACTCTTCATCTCTCTTTACATCTTTTCTCTTGTGAGTTTTCTTGTTTGGTCATTGTTGTTTTGTTAGGATTTTTGTTGTTGTTGTTTTGGTAGTGGCGGTGGTGGTTGTTTGTTTTTTAGTGTGTGAGAGTGTTAGATGTTGGTTTTGTTGCTGGTGCCATATATTTTTTTTCCCCAGAACTGAAGCTTGCTGGATTCTGCACAGCCTGTGGGAAAATAGAGGTATACGCTTGTGTAGCGGTTTGGGAATTACCTGGCCCCCAAAAGGTATGATCAGTCCACACACAAGGACTAGATCTACAACCAAAGAATCACAGAATGATAGAGGCTGGGAGTGACCTCTGAAGGTAATATAGTCCAACCCTCCTGCTAGAGCAGGGTCACCCAGAGTACATCACACAGAAGCACATCCAGACGGGTTTGGAATGCCTTCAGAGAAGAAGAGCCCAAACTCTCTCGAGCAGCCTAGTCTGGAGCTCTGTCACCCTCACAGTGAAGAATTTTTCCCTTGTGTTTACATGGAGCCTTTTGTGTTCTGCTTTTTGTCCGTCGTCCCTCATCCTGTCACTGACCACCACTGAGAATTATCTGGCTCCATCCTCCTGATGCTTACCCTTTAGATACTGACCAGTATGAATAAGATTGCCTCTGTGTCCCCTCTTTTCCAGGCTGGAGAGCCCCAGCTCTCTCAGCCTCTCCTCATAAGGCTGATGTTCCAGTCCCCTCAGCACCTCTCTCCAGAGAGTAGTTTGGGGAAACCTTGGCCACTTTCTGGTGTAGTGTTAACCCTGTCTGTAAGTTGCCTCCAAATGGTCACAAACAATGGAAGGCTTTCCAAGATCACTTGATTGAGCTGTGTAGCAAGCATTTGGCTCTGTCAGACATGCTCACGTGTGTCTGTCAGTTTGCCTTCTAACTTTGCACTCAATGGCCTACAGAAAGGTGATAAACTGATCATAACTGATTTGCTTGTAGCCTGAGGTCCTGGCAACTTCTGAGAATAAAAAGATGTTTGTGATGCTAAGCTTCACACAAGCATTCCAGCACTGGGCATCCCAGAATTTTTTGAGAATGTTTCATAGATTCATAGAATGGTTTGGGATGGAAGGGAACAAAATGATCATCTAATTCCGTCTAATTCAGGGCTCGAAGGAAAAAAAACTCTGAGTGAGTGTGGCTTGCTTGGAATAGCCTTCCAATAATGGTAGGAGAATCATAGAATCAGAGAATGGTTTAAGTTGGAAGGGACCTCAAAGATCTTCCAATTCCAACCCCCTGCCATACACAGGGACACTTCCCACTAGCACAGGTCACTGAAGGCCTCATCGAGTTTGGCCTTGAACCCCTCCAGGGAGGGAGCAGCCACAACGTTCCTGGGCAACCTGTTTCAGTGTCTCACCACTCTCACTGGAAAGATTTCTTCTAACCTCCAAGGAATCAATGTAGCAACTTAGTATTGATCTGAAACTTCAGAAATAAGTGTAAAAAAAAAAAAAAAATCATCTGCTCTGAGGGAGCTGGGCCTGTTCAGCCTGCAGAAGAGAAGACTGAGGAGGGACCTTAGAGCTGCCTTCCAATACCTAAAGGGACCCTACAGGAAGGCTGCAGAGGGATTTTCCATGAGGATATCTAGAGACAGGATGAGGGGGAATAGTTTGAAGCTGAGGGAGAGCAGAGTTAGACTGGATCTTAGGAAGAAGTTCTTTGGTATGAGGGTGATGGAACTCTGGAATAGGCTGCCTGGGGAGGTTGCCCGGGTGAATGCCTGCTCTCTGTGGGTGTTCAAGGCCAGGTTGGATGAGGCCTTGAGCAGCTGAGTCTACTTAGAGGTGTCTCTGCCCATGGCAAGGAGGTTGGAGTAGATGATCTTTGAGATCCCTTCCAACCTAAGTTGTTCCAAGATTCTGATTCCCCCACTGCAGTCCCAGAGGAATTTGCCTTATGGGTTGGTTGGGTTTTTTTGATGAAGCAGACTTCCTCATGGATGACAAGTTTGATGAGGTAACCAAGCAACACGTTAAGTAATGAGAATGAAACTTGCTAGATATGGACTGTCTCTTCAGTGCTTCCAGCACAACCAGACATCCCTTTTGTTCAGGCAGATGATATCCATAGCCAGTTATTTTCAAATGGAGTGAGTATTTTCTCTCGACAGTTCTAGTAACTTGACCCGTGCAAACAGCAAGGAGCAAATATCTCTGCTGCTATGAGCAGCAGATAAATTGCAGGCTGTGATATGGTAAGTGATACACTTCTTTAAAGGAGCAAAATTGTAACCTGAGAGAAGCAACATTTAGTCTGTTTGTGTAAAAAGGAGGATTTTCTGTGGCCTTTATGTTACTATGCTCATGATGAAGATATGGTAAAGCTTCTCACATGCTTAGATGGGGAGTGTCAAAGCCAAAGGCCCAATGCAACCTGGATGTGCTGGCATGGAGCATTCTCTCACTTTCAAGCTGAGGGCCAGTTCAGTTATTCTAGCAGTAGCCAGATCTGGAGGTGTTGATCAACAGTGTGTGTTCAGGTGACCAAGAAGCTGAACAATATCCTGGCCTGCATCGAGAGTAGTGTGACCAGCAGAACCAGGCAGGTGATTGTGCCCCTATACTTGGCACTGGTGAGACCACACCTTGAGTACTGGGTCCAGTTATTTGTCCCTCACTCCAAGAAGGACATTGAGGTATCTAGAGAAGGGCAATGAAGCTGGTGAAGGGTCTGGAGAACAGGCCTGGTAAGGAGTAGTTGTTTAGTCTGGAGAACAGGAGGCTGAGAGGAAACATCATTGCTTTCTACAGCTCTCTGAAAGGAGGTTGGAGCCAGGTTGGTGTTGGTCTCCTCTCCCTAGTAACAAAGGATAGGATGAAACAGCCTGAAGTTGCAGCAGGGGAGATTAGAAGAAACTTCTTTACTGAAAGGGCTCTGAAAGATTGGAACAGGCTGCGCAGGAAGGTAGTTGAATGCCCATCCCTGAAGGTGTTTAGAAGAGGCAGGGATGTGGTGCTGAGGGACCTGGTCTTTCACCAGATTTGGTAGGGTTAGAGAATGGTTGGACTAGAAGATCTTAATGGCGTTGGTTTGGGTTTTTTTTCCAAATGAAATGATCTTATCTTTCTCTAAATTTGTAAAAAGCATCCTGCCACAGTGAGAGGAGGGCTGATAAAAGTCTGTAAAGAAGTGAAATAGGAATAAAACATTGAGCCAGGAAGACAGAGGGAGATCTAGCAAGCACAGAATTTCCTTAATTTAATGGTGGGTTTTGGTTGAGTTTTTGAAGAACATATTACCTTTGTCACTCTCAGCAATTGTTGCAGCATATGGTGTCATAGTTGATTTGTTCTGATGTAGCAATAAAAAAAAAAAAAAAAGGAAAAAAAACAGAAGAAATGTGATTTCCAAACCATCTCTCCTTCTAATTCTTTCAGCTTGACTCAGACATGCAATGTGTTGTATTAAGCAGAAGGCCTTGCTAAAACCTGACTTTCTTCTGTATAAATTCATGTCCTTCATTAAGCCAACAAAGCCAGAGGAGTGTGGGCAGCAGGGCAAGAGAGGGGATTCTGCCCCTTGACTCTGCTCTGCAGAGACCACACCTCCAATCCCGCATCCAGTTCTGGTGTCCCCAGCATAAGAAGGACACAGAGCTGCTGGAGTGAGTCCAGAGGAGACCACGAAAATTATCCAAGGGCTGGAGCACCTCTGCTATGAGAATAGGCTGAGGGAGCTGGGGTTATTCAACCTGGAGAAGAGAACACTACAGGGGGACCTTAGAGCTGCCTTCCAATGCCTGGAGGGATCCTACAGGAAGGCTTCAGAGTGACTTTTCATGAGGGTGTCTAGACACAGGACAAGGGGGAATGGTTTGAAGCTGAGGGAGGAGAGCAGGATTAGACTGGAGATTAGGAAGAAGTTCTTCAGTAGGAGGGTGGTGACACTCTGGAATAGATTTCTCATGGAGGCTGTGAATGCCTGGAGATGCTCAAGGAGGCCTTGAGCAACTGGTCTGCTGGAAGGTGTCCTTGCCCATGCCAGGTGAGTTGGAACTAGATGATCTTTCAGGTCCCTTCCAACATAAGCCATTCCATGAATCAATGACTCTATGAAAACATGGGTAAATCTGAAGAGGAAATTAAAAGGTATCTGTCTTGGAAGACAATCTGTGCCTTACTTAGGTCTTCACTTGCTAAATTCAAAATAATTGAAGAGAATTTTGAAGTACTTGAGGATATTGAAGTAAAAAGAGAGAGAGTCAGAACTGAATGGTTCAAGAAGATAAACTGCAGCAAATATTCAAATAGAGTACTTGAGGTATCTGAGAGATCTGCTTCAGTTCAGAAAACTGAGAGGCAGCTAACTAGATGTGAATTGGATATGATGGTTTCTCTAGAGACTGCATTTTTGCAGCTAGCTTATGCCTAACATTTGGGGATTAAAGTGTTAAAAACTTGTTGAAAACAATTCTGAATTGATGAATAATACAGGAGTATACCTGTGAGGATTTCAAATATTTATTGGCATTATAGCCAGTACTAGCATTTAATGATATTTCCAAGTCTTCTGCATTTTCAGAAGGTATAAGCTGTGGTCTTGACAGAATATTGTAGTCATGAAGAGAAGATTGGAGACTCGTGTAGTTATAGGTGGCTTTTGGCCTCCAAAAGTAGTCTTCTCCAAAGAAAGCAAACGTGGTCAGGAAATATGTAAGCGTACTGGAGGAGCAGAACACATCTGTGGACTCTTGGTAAGTTCAAAATGTCAGCTGACCACAAATCATTTCAAGGCTGACACACGTTTTTTCCTACTCTTGTGTAATTGACAGAATTTAAATGGAATTTGTGTGCCTTTTGTGTAAATTTCCATGAAATCCAATCAGCAGCAGCAGCAGCTGTCACCTTCCTCATCCTCTTTGCTAGTGTCACAGAGCTGCTGAGATGCAACTGCAAGTTCCCCTCTGTTACTCACTTTTTATTGTTACATTTAGAAGTTTCTTCTTTTATTTGCACTGATGGCATCTAAAAAAAAAGAGCATCTGCTCTGCTGAGACCCCACCTACAATGCTGCCTCCAGTTCTGCTGTCCCCAGCATAAGGACACAGAGCTGGTGGAGTGAGTCCAGAGGAGGCCACAAAGGACTGGAACAGCTCTGCCCTAAGGATAGGCTGAGGGAGCTGGAGTTGTTCAGCCTGGAGAAAAGAACATTCCAGAGGGACCTTAAAGCTGCCTTCCAATACCTGAAGGCAGTCTATAGGAAATGCTAGAGAGGGACTTTTCATGATGGTGTCTAGAGACAGAACAAGGGGGAATGGTTTGGAGCTGAGGGAGAGTAGATTTAGACTGGATCTTAGGAAGCATTTCTCCAGTATGAGGGTGGTGAGACTCTGGAACAGGTTGCCCAGAGATGCTCCCTCCCTGGAGATGTTTAAGTCCAGACTGGATAAGGCCTTGGGCAACCAAGGCTAGGTAAGAGACATACCTGCCCATGGCAGAGAGGTTGGGGCAGATGATCTCTGAGCTCCCTTTCAACCTAAGCCTTTCTGTGACTCTGTGTATCAGTGTCTCAGGAGCTCTGTGAGGTAGGAGAGGTTTTGGGTAGTCTCTGGTAGCCAGGGGCTTAGAGTAAAAGGCAAACTCTTTTCCAAAGACCTTGCAGATTGAAAAACAATGCAGAGCAAGTCTGTAAGGCTGGCAGAACAACAGGATATTGGAGTGTTATTTATCAGTGTGCCCAAATCATAGCTGTAGTATGCAAAATCAGGAGAAGCAATCAAAGAAATTGCATCTTGCGCAGCTGCAGGGTTGGGTCTTACAGGGGAACTTCCCTCAAAGGTGCTGAGTGCCCTCAGCTCCCACTAACCGCTAATGCAGGCTGAGGGTACTAGGAAGAACTTGTCCCACTTTGAATCAAGCCCTTTTGACAGCTTCAAGAAAATCTCTGATTATAATAATTTGTTTTATAATGTGTCACTCTACACTCCTGAAAAATGAGTATACTTGCTGTAATTCAAGTATTCTACAGATACTTAGCTGTACTAAAAGCGTGCCAAGAAAACTAAAAATATATTACTTTTCAGAAGGGTATAATTTCCTAGTAATCAGAAGATATACTCTGATTCAAAAATTGCTGTAATTGTTCATGTTGGTGAGAACTACCAAGTCATCAAAGCAGAGGAATCTTTGTGGTATGAAGCTGCAGATAGGTAGTTGAGAATCTCAGTGTTTAAAGCAGAAATGATGCACCTGCTGAAGAGGTTCACTGAGGGAATAGAGCAGTGTGTCACACGGTGAGGATTACTTTTGCACTTCAGGGCAACTCTCTTGGTGGGTTGGGTCAAAACACTTTTCACTAGGGGAAGTGAGAGTTGTCCTTCCTAGAAGTTGCAGTATTGATTGATAGTGGTTTAAAAGCTTAATCCATAGATTCATGGAATGCTTTGGTTTGGAAGGGACCTTAAAGATCATCTAGTTCCAAATCCCCTGCCATGGGGAGGGACGCCTTCCACTAGAGCAGGTTGCTCAAGGTCTCATCCAGCCTGGCCTTGAACACCTCCAGGGAGGGGGCATTCACGACCTCCCTGGGCAACCTGTTCCAGTGTCTCACCACCCTCACTGGAAAGAATTTCTTCCTAATCTCCAGTCTAAATCTGCCCTCCTCAAGCTCCAATCACTTCCCTCTCAACCTTGTAATAACATTATTTCTCTTTTGTTCAGAAACAAACCTCCTTACTTGAAGATTCAAAGGTGACAATACTACATGTTGCTTTTGTTATCCAGTGCTAGTGATGTTTCTGGTCTGGCCTTCCAGGCATTCAGTCCTGAGCATGTTAATGCATTTGCCATCAACAAATTCTCTAGCAGCCATCACACACTTTTTCTCTAGCTCCATAGTCCTGTCTAGTGACATCTGCAAACACCTGCCAGAACCTAAGTTCTTCCAGCCCAGTAAACTACCTCTGTGAAGTATGCATATTCAAAATCTCTGCAAGACCTGGAAGATTTGTGTCTCTTTCTAAGAAATATTCTCCTTTGATGTCAGGATGAAAATTGCATTTGTCTTTTTAATAGTGCCAATACAGCCTGGGGGATGAGGTGATAGAATGCATCTCTGTGGAAAAGAACTTGGGAATGCTGACAGACAAGAAGCTGGACATGAGCAGACAGTGTGAGCTTGCAGCCCATAAGGCCAATGGCAGCCTGGATTGCATCAAAAGATGCATGGCCAGCAGATGGAGAGAAGGGATTCTGCCCCTCTGCTCTGGTAAGACCTCACCTGGAGTGCTGCATCCAGGTGAGTGCTGAATGCTGAAGCCCTCAGTACATGGACCTGATGGAGCAGGTCCAGAGTAGGCTGTGAAAATGATCAGGGGGTTGAAGCACCTCTGCTATGAGGACAGGCCAAGGGAGCTGGGGTTGTTCAGACTGAAGAAGTCTTTGGGAAGACCTAATAGCAGCCTTCCAGTACCTGAAGAGGGCTACAAGAAGGATGTAGAGAGACTGTTTACAAAGGCCTGTGGTGATAGGACGAGGAGCAATGGCTTCAAACTAAAGAAGAGCAGGTTGGATGTTAGGAACAAATTCTGCGCCATGAGTGTGGTGGAACAGTGGAACAGGTTGATCCCTGGAGATAGTCAAGGTGAGGCTGAACACAGCTCTGGGCAACCTGATCTAGTTAAGGATGCTCCTGCTGACTGCAGAGGGGTTGGACTGGATGACCTTTGGAGGTCCCTTCCAACCCAGACCATTCTGTGATTCTGTGTTTGCTGCATGTCATCTCTCATCCACATCCCCTTTTGCCTGTTGCTGTTTCAACTGCTTGCCACCTTCTGATGTGTTCAGTAGAGTTGTTTTTTACTCTTCCTCTATCTTCTGTGATCCGTTCCAGTCATTTTCTGACTGCAGCCTTTGCTGACTACTGCTTTTGATTTAGCTGTACATTTGTACAAAAATACCAGAGCTACCAAAGCAGTAGGGACAACAGAGATTTTACAGAGACTTCTATGGTGGTAGGAGAAAAGGTCAGGATGCTGCATTTTTAACAGACTCAAATTCTCTCCCATGTAAACTCTTGTTTTGTTAGATGCATTGTTAAGACCTAATGAATTCTATGATTCTAAGACAAAATTTTATCCTTCTGTGGGCCCACATTGAACAAGTCATTTCAGGAAAGGACTTGAGGATACTCATGGGTGAGAAGCTGGACATGAGCCAGCAATGGGCACTTGCAGCCCAGAAGGCCATGGCAGCCTGGGCTTCCTCAAAAACAGCTTAGGCAGCAGATGGAGAGAGGGGATTCTGCCCTCTGCTCTGCTCTGGGGAGACCTCACCTGCAGTGCTGTGTCCAGCTCTGGGGCTCCCAACACAAAAGAGACATGGACCTGCTGAAGTGAGTCCAGAGAAGAACCACCAAGATAATCAGAGGGCTGGAGAACCTCTCCTATGAAAACAGGCTGAAAGAATTGGAGCTGATTAGCCTGCAGAAGAGAAGGCTCTAGGCGAGACCTTAGAGCTACATTTCAGTATCTGAAGGGGACCTACAGGATGGCTGGGGAGGGACTGTTGAGAAGGGCCTGTGGGGATAGGACAAGAGGCAATGGTTTGAAACTGGAGCAGGGCAGATTTAGGTTGGGCATCAGGAGGAAGTTCTGCACAATGAGAGTGGTGAAATACTGGAACAGGCTTCCCAGGGATGTGGTTGAGACTCCATCCCTGGAGAAATTCAAGATCAGCCTTGATGTGTCCCTGGACAATCTGATGTGTTGGAGATGTCCCTTCTGCCTGCAGGGAGGTTGGATAAGATGACCTTTGAGGGTCCCTTTCAACCCAATGTAATCTGTGAAGCTGTGAATCTGAAGAAGGTTTAAAAGGTCCAGACTGGGATGTGGGTACTAATTTGTAGCTGACCTCTACTAATATTGCTCCTGTGTCAGGGATGTGATGTGGCTCTCTCGGTGATGTGCATTCATATTTTCTCCATACGATTTCACATTGCACTTCTTACACATCCTCTCAGCAACAAACTTCTTTGGCTGTAGTGACCACAGGAAAGGTGCCTGCATCTACTGATGATGTTTATTTCAAGTCATTTCAACATACAGAGAAGCATTTAAGCTTGACAAATGATAAAAAGATGAGGTAATAAAGACATGACACTTTTATTTTCAAGATGTATAGGCTGGATCACATTCAACTATTGCTAAAGCAAATTGGAAGCCAGCAATTACTGCACAACCTGACTACATGATATTGTTTAGCTCAAGTTCTATATTTGCCAGATAAGCTTATAGCAACATCTTCCAAGTGGATGGAGCAGTAGTAATTGGCAATTTTCAGGTATTGCTGGGTCAGAAAAAAAAAAAAAAAAAACCAAACCCAAAACAGTTCTGGCCGTGCAGACAGTGAAATTACCATTGTTATGTTAGTTACAGACAAAAGACCTCGGCTGCTATACCTCAGGCCTTTGATCCTATAATTTAGCTCAGGCAGGACTCCAGCAGGGCATCCCTCCTGGTTCTGGGAGCTGCTATTGATTCTTAGGTATTCAATGACTTAGTACTGCAAGCAGAGAAACACACAGATTTTTCCTGATGTTTGCAGGTCTCAGGATGGTAAAATTATGCAAAATGAGCAGAGTTTGCCCAAAAAGCAAATTAGCATTGTGTACCTGTAGCAAGCATAGTGTGAGTATTTCAACCAAAGTATGAACAATCAGCACATTTCCCCCTCATTAGCACCCCAGGGGCAGCAGTGACTTAATTCTGTGCTGTTGCAAGCTCCATAGCTGCTACCCGTAGACATTTTACAGTTGTCCATAAAAGATGTTGGTCAAAACAAGCATAAATTTTATGTAAAGTATTGAAAAGGCAGTGTAATGATTCATTCCTTTATAGAGTGATTTATTCTGTTCAGGGCATAAAACCTGTGGCATTCTAATTCTGTGGGGCATAAAAAGAAATGCCACTCCCAGCCCTGGACTGCCTGGCTTTGGAGCACTTCATATTTGGAAGCAGACATTTGCTCTTCAGGAGGCAGAATTTGTAGAGCACCTCTTCAGACCACAGAATCGTGGAGTCATAGAATGGTCTGGGTTGGAAGGAACCTCCAAAGGTGATCTAGTCCAACCTCCCTGCAGTCAGCAGAGGCATCCTCAACTAGATCAGGTTGCCCAGAGCTGTGTGGAGCCTCACCTTGAATATCTCTAGAGATGGGGCCTCAGCTACCTCCCTGGGCAACCTGTTCCAGTGTTCCACTACCCTCAGAACCTGTTCCTAACCATGCTGGGGTGCATTATGGAAAGGAAGACTGAGATGAAAAAGGTCTAGGAATAGTATGACCCCAACCTCACAGATGGACATAGACTTCACTGTGACATGGTGCAGAATGAAGGAAGGGAATGTAAAACCCCATCTATCTATGCAGTTCTCTTGGTTTTGGACAGGTTTGTTGCTGGATGGAGATAGTTCAAGTCCCCACAATGTAATAATCATAGAATCATAGATCTCTGGAGATCATCCAGTTCAACCCTCAGGACTAGAACCAGATCACCTAGTGCAGGTCACACAGGACTGTGTCCAGGTGGATTTTGAAAGTCTCCAGAGAAGGAGACTCCACAACCATTCTGGGCAGCCTGCTCCAGGGCTCTGTCATCCTCACAGTAAAGAAGTTTCTCCTCATGTTCTGGTGGAACCTCCTCTGTCCAGCTTGTACCCATTCCTTGTCCTCTCACTGTAACCACCAAAAAGAGTCTGACACCTTCATCTTGACACCCACCCTTCAGGTATTTGTAGACTTTATAAGATCCTCTCTCAGCCTTCTCCAGACTAAACAGCCCCAAGTCTCTCCCTTGGATATGAGCAATAAAAGGCAGTTATTGCATTTTAGCCCAAATTCCCATTTTTTCTCATCTAGCTGAATTAAAGAAGATCATAAGTTTTGCAGTGACCTCCTTAAGTTCTCTGTTACACTTTGCAAAAGCCTTATTTTGAAAACTTTCTTCTAATCACCCTTGATCTCTCCCATTATATGAGCAATAATCCTTCAAGGCAGCTTGGATTTTGTTTCCTGGTAACTGAATCACTGGAAAAAAATCCCCTTTTTGTTAAGAATGCCCCTCAGTTGTCTTCTTCCTGTTCTTTTCCAGGTTTAATTTGTTTCATTACTGTTTTATATAGATTTTAGGGATTTTAGATTCTAATGACTTGTTTTATATGGCAACTATTATGCAGTTATGCTTTACTGAACCTTCATCTTATAAGTTCATAGAATGGTTTGGGTTGGAAGAGACCTTAAATATCATCTAGTTCCACCCCCCTGTCCATGGGCAGGCACGCCTCCCACTAGACCAGGCTGCTCAAGGCCTCATCCAACCTGGTCTTGAATATCTCCAGGTAGGAGGCATCCACAACCTCCCTGGGCAACCTACTCCAGAGTTGCACCAACCCCTTACTGAAGAACTTCTTCCTAAGATCCTGTATAACCCTGCTTTTCCTCAGCTCCAAACCATTCCCTCTTGTCCTGTCTCTAGACACCCTTATGAATAGTTCCTCTCCAGCCTCCCTGTAGGATCTCTTCAGGTATTGGAAAGCAGCTCTAAGGTCCCCCCAGAGCCTTCTCTTCTCCAGGCTGAACACCCCCATCTCCCTCACCCTATCCTCATAGCAGAGGCTCTCCAACCCTTCAAGTCAACACTTAAAAAACCAAAACCACATCAACAGCAAACCACCCCTGCCAACAAGCCTCAAGCCCACGGAATAGGTTGNCTTCTTCCTGTTCTTTTCCAGGTTTAATTTGTTTCATTACTGTTTTATATAGATTTTAGGGATTTTAGATTCTAATGACTTGTTTTATATGGCAACTATTATGCAGTTATGCTTTGCTGAACCTTCATGTCATAAGTTCATAGAATGGTTTGGGTTGGAAGAGACCTTAAATATCATCTAGTTCCACCCCCCTTTCCATGGGCAGGCACTCCTCCCACTAGACCAGGCTGCTCAAGGCCTCATCCAACCTGGTCTTGAATATCTCCAGGTAGGAGGCATCCACAACCTCCCTGGGCAACCTACTCCAGAGTTGCACCAACCCCTTACTGAAGAACTTCTTCCTAAGATCCTGTATAACCCTGCTTTTCCTCAGCTCCAAACCATTCCCTCTTGTCCTGTCTCTGGACACCCTTATGAATAGTTCCTCTCCAGCCTCCCTGTAGGATCTCTTCGGGTATTGGAAAGCAGCTCTAAGGTCCCCTCAGAGCCTTCTCTTCTGCAGGCTGAACACCCCCATCTCCCTCACCCTATCCTCATAGCAGAGGCTCTCCAACCCTTCAAGTCAACACTTAAAAAACCAAAACCACATCAACAGCAAACCACCCCTGCCAACAAGCCTCAAGCCCACGGAATAGGTTGGCAGTTATTGCTCGTTGTCATCTATAATGAGAAAGATACTCTGTGCAGCTGAAAAGCAGCTGATTCAGATCTGTGTGGGTACTTTGCTTTCACACAGTATATAATTCACCTCCAAAATGCATTTAGACAGGTTGCTGCTGAGGCCAAAGACCAAGCAAAATTCTGGAAAGATTGGAATGGGCACATAATGGTGATGAAATTACAAAAGGTTCATAAAGGTTGCTGCCAAGAGATTTTAAAGGATTACTAAACTCCAAGATAAAACCATACCCTTACCAGCTCTGTCGGGGTGATTAGAGAGTCACACAGAATCACAGAGTGGCAGGGCTTGGAAGGGACCTGCGGAGATCATCGAGTCTCACCTTGTGCTAAAGAAGCTTTGCCTAGAGCAAGTTACACAGGAACGTATCCAGGTGGATTTTTGAAGTCTCCAGAGGAGACTCCACAGCCTCTCTGGGCAGCCTGCACCAGGGTTCCAGTACCCTCAAAGGAAAGATGTTTTTCCTTAAGTTCAAGTGAAATCTCTTGTGTTCCAGTTTGTGCCCATTGCATCTTGTCCTATCATTGGGCACCACTGAAAAGAGCCCAGCCCCATCCTCTGAACCTCCACCCTTTTGATATTGATCAACACTGAAAAGATCCCCTCTCAGTCTTTTCTTCTCCAGGCTAAAGAGCCCCAGCTCTCTCAGCCTCTTCTCATAAGAGAGATGCTTCAGTCCTCTCAGAATCCTTGGCACCCTCCACTGGACTCTCCCCAGTCTTTCTTAAACTGGGGGGCCCAGAACTGAACACAATGGCTCCAACTGTGGTTTCACAGGGCGGAGTAGAGGGGAAGGAGAACCTCCCTTAATCTGCTGGACACAGCCTTCTTAATGCACCCCAGAGTACTGTTGCCCTTCTTGGCTACAAGGGCACATTGTTGACTCCCGGTGAACTTGTGCACCAACATGGCCAAGTCCTTTTCCCTGGAGCTGCTTTCCAGCAGGATGACCCCTAGCCTGTAGTGGTGCCTGCTATTGTTCCTACCTAGAAGCAGGACTCTGCCTTTGTCCTTACTCAACTTCATAAGGCTCTTCCCTGCCCAGGTCTCCAGCCTGGCCAGGTCTGGCTCAATGGCAGCACAGCCTGACAGGGTGTCAGCCACTGCTCCTAGTTTGGTATCATCAGCAAACTTGCTGAGGGTCCACTCTGTGCCTTCATCCAGGTCACTGATGAAGATGTTGAACCAAACTGGACCCAGTACTGACCCCTGGGGAGCACCACTAGCTACAGCCCTCCAGCTAGATCTGCAGCATTGATCACAATTATCTCCCCTAACTGTAGTATGCAATTCCACCTTCCTTGGAAGCACCTTGACCTGTCTGTTGTGAGAGCCAAGCCTTCCAAATTAAAAGGTCTTTGATTCCTTCCTGTAGGGAACTCAGAATGAGATCCTCCACCCCAGGCTGCCCTTCTGCCTCCTTCAGTGGGATTTTTTCCTCTCCAGTATCACCATGCCATTCCTTGCACCACTTTGTAGCTACACGTACATCTGTTCTGCTCATGCAAGAGTTAGCCAGCTGCGTGCCAGCTGTTAGCAGAGCACTATGGCTGAGCTAATGAGCCTTGCTGGGGAGGTTTTTTTTCCTCCACAAAGGTTCCAACAGCTCTTAATCAGCAGCAGATTCTCAGCTGAGTGATGTATGGCATCGTTTTCTCCTCTCTCTCATTCCTGTGGAGCTGTGCTGTAGCCCTCATGCAGACATTTAGTGACCCGTTTGGTAAACAAGTGTTACCTATTTACATTTATAACATGTCCGTGAGCAGGTGTAGCTTTTAACATGAGCTATTCATTATTTTCTGCATCAAATCAGGTGTCTGCAAACATCAGAGTGTGCTCATTACTCGCTTAACTTTTTTTTTTTTCCTTCCAGGCCTGTGGGATTTTTCTTCCTTAAGCTGGGCACAGGAATATTTTCACAAACAAAAAAAAATACTGATTTGAGTGTTACAGAGAAGCAAGTGAAAGGGTTTGTGGACATCAAGGAAACCAAACTCAGGACCAATGTATTAAAAATATAGATTAGACCCACAGAATCATAGAATTCAGAGAATCACAGAATGTTAA